>PVKC010042938.1:0-11869 GCA_004027635.1 Crocidura indochinensis | reverse complement strand
ATCGTTTAATACCTTCAATAATATTAGTGTAATCTAACTTTATAATCATGAGAATATGTTTACTTACATAAGTATATAAGTAATATATATACTTACATAAGTATATATAGGGACATTTTGTGCTTATAAATCTTATTTTTGTATCAAGGATAAAAAATAGTCTCAATGTGTTGCCATATTGAAACTATTTGAAAAATAACAGTATGAAAAATAATTCACCTATGTGGATAAATCAAGTACATGTGTATAAAAATACTTATAATTGTGTCTTTAAAATTAAAATAAGGGACAATGGAAATTTATAAGGAGATATTCCATATTTGTGTAAATTTGATCCCAAAGTGATCAGAATTGTTAATTTTTACAGGCTTAATCATTTACAAATCATTTAAATAGAACCCAGGTCAGCAGTATAAAAGGCAAGAGCCTTATAGACTCTACTAATATTTATGGCCCTAAGAAATTGTCAAATTTACTTCAGAATCTCAGAATTGATTGTCCTGTTTTCAAGTTTATTGGTTTGCGGACTGTATACTGGTGGAGGAATGGGTATTGTAACATTGTGTAATTGAAACTCAATACAAAAGTTATAAAAATCATTTTATAGGTAATATTTTTATTCTAGAAAACCTTGCTTCTTCATGCTTTTTTTTTTTATAATTCTTCTCTTACCTTTAATTTCAGTTTTGTGTGTCATACTGGATTATTTCATCAGTACTCCTTCCATGTAATAGAACTGCTAAATTGACTTGCAACACTTGTCTTCATAATTATTTACAAAGCAAATTTTGGTTAATTTTGTTTACATCATCAAGAAGAGCTGTCTAAAAATTGTTTGAGGAGATGCAGCTCTCTTCTATCATGATCATTACCACAAGGGCTACAGTGACAGCATGTGTGGAGAGAAGGTTTTCAGACTTTCCATTCTTTACTTAAGACAAGAAAAATTTTCAGGGACTGTATTTTCAGGGACTGTAGTCTGAAATTATTTCCTTTTTTTTATTCAGAGGCTATGTGTTCTCTGATTGTTTCCATTGCCTACCTGCCAACCATCCCTCTAACTGCACCATTTGGAGTTACTTACTACTTACTAGGATTTCATGATTACATTCTTGAAGCCCACTACTTACTAATGACAATTCTCTGTATGCAAAGATGTACTTTGAAAATATGCATTATCTTTTCTTTTTTTGATTTTTTAGTATATATAATCCTTCACTAGTGCAACATTCCCATGACCAATATCCCAAGTGTCCTTCCTCCCCAACCACACTGGCCTGTACTCTAGACAGGCTTTCTACTTTTCTACTTCCCTCATTCAGTCACATTTTGTTATAATAGTTCTCAGTGTAATTATTTCTCTGACTGCACTAAATGATCCCTGAGGTGAGCTTCATTTCAGGAGCTGGAGCCTTCAGTCCTCCTCTAATTTGGCTCTGAGAATCATTACACAAATGTTTTTCAATAGATGAGTGGGACCATTCTGTGTTTATCTCCCTCCCTCTGACTTATTTCACTCAGCATAATAGATTCCATATACATCTATGTATAAGAAAATTTTATGACTTCATCTCTTCTGATGGCTGCATAATATACCATTTTGTATATGTACCATAGTTTTTTTTTTTTAACTATTCATCTATTGAGGGGCATCTAGGCTGTTTCCAGAGTCTGGCTATTGTAAACAACGCTGCAATGAATATTGGTGTGAGAAAGAGATTTATTTTTTTATTGTTTGTGTGTGTGTGTGTGTGTGTGTTCCTATGATATATCCCCAGGAGTGGTATAGCTGGATCTATGGGAGCTCAACTTCCAGCTTTTGGAGAAATCTCCATATCGCGTACCACAAAGGTTGGACCAGACGGCATTCCCACAGGCAGTGAATAAGAGTTCCTTTCTCTCCACATCCCTAGCAGCACGGCTTGTTCTCATTCTTTCTGATGTGTGTCAATCTCTGTAGCATAAGACGGTACCTCATAGTTGTTTTGATTTGCATCTCCCTGATGATTAGTGATGTGGAGCATTTTTTGGTGCCTTTTAGCCATCTGGATTTCTTTTTTGTCAAAGTGTCTGTTCATTCCTTCTCTGCATATTTTTTGGGAGGCCATACCTGGCAACGCTCAGGGCTTACACCTGGCTCTACGCTCAGAAATCGCGCCTGGCAGACACGGGGACCATATGGGATGCCGGGATTCGAACCATCATCTTTCTTCATGGAAGACAAACGCCTTACCTCCATGCTATCTCGCCGGTTGGTCTCTCTCCCTATTTTTTGGTGTTTTTTTTGTTTGTTTGTTTGATGTTTTTAGATATTTTTTTTCTTGTAAAGTTCTGTCAGTGCCTTGTATACACTTATCTGATGGGTATTGGGTGAATACTTGCTCCCACACAGTGGGTGGCTGTATTCTTTGGTAGGTGGCTCTTGTATTCTAACTTTTAGCAAATTGTTCTTTGTCGAGTATTTACCATGTATTACACCTTGTGCCAGGAAGTTTATGCACATTATGCCATATTCTAATCATATTAATATATGAGATAATTAAAATCCAAAATTTATGTAACTTACATGAATTTACTTGTTCATGGCTGAATCAGGAATCAACTATGAAGTGCATGTAAAAGTAAAACTATGTTCTAATTCATATCACTAAGTTATATGCATATATTTGTTTGATACTTATTAAGATTAAAATATGCACATTAGCTTGCTCATATTGTGCCAAGAAACTTCTCTCTGAATATGTTTGAAAGGAAAATTGATAAATTATAGCCTTCTGATTAGAAGATGTATTTCTAGGTAATGTCAATTCTTTACAGATAGAGGTTTCTTTTCTGGAAAAGAAGGATGTGACTTTGAATGTTTTTCTCCTTAAATTGAATGCCTCTACTGAGGGTTATTTCTGGCATAATTTATTTTTCTACTGATAGGATATTTTAAGCTTATTCATAATTAGTGACCTGTAAAAGTGATGATATGACTCTATGAACTATTCTGCAGAAACAGTTATAGTTCTTCATATAACATTGCAGCCCTATGCTTACAAAAAAAATAACGACTGTCAAGTGTATCACTTTCCCTCCCCCAGATGATTAACAATCACTGGTCTGGGTAAGATTGATAGTTAAGTACCAAAGTTGGCCTGATTTTTGCATGGTGCTTCTTACAGGTATTGCTGGAACATTTTTTTTTTTGCACAGATTTAATTGAAGAAACTATATCAGCAGGTTTCTTTTTCATGAAAATCTTGTTGGGCTCAAGAGGACAGTTGATTACAAGCTCAGCCTTTCTCCTAGCTGCCAGTGAGTTCCTCAAACCTCAAAGCTTACAAATTAGTGCAGTTTACTGATTTGTTTTAGGCTTTTAGCTACAGCATTTGCGACCATAAAAGTCATTTTCCTATGCTTTTTGAATGCTGTTATTGTTTAATATAGTATTACCCTGTACCATTCCAGCTATTGAGTGATTGATACAGAAACTGCTTCGATAGGAAACCATTTCAAGAGAGAACAGAAAAGGTATTATATTCTGCTGTAGTGTCATGCATTTCTAAGTAGCTGATGTGTTCTTTAACTACTAACTCCCCCACCCCATTTTCTGAGGCAGTTGAGCCTTTGGAACTTTAACTCTCAATTCAATCTGGCTGCAAGTGTAGTGTCATGAAGTATATTAAACACTCCCAATTTACAAATGGGAATTCTTTCATTCTGTTCAGTAACAGAATCAGTATTACTGAATTTAGTCAGCTCTGCTTACTTTAAGAACATGGAGGGGTTGAAGAGATAGCACAGTGGTAGGGCATTTGCTTGAATGCAGCCAATTCAGGGCAGATGGTGGTTTGAATCTTGGCAAACCACAGGCTGTGCCTGAAAGGAGCGATTTCTGAGCACAGAGTCAGGAGTAACCCCTGAGCACAGCTGGGCATGACCCAAAAACAAAAAACAAAACAAAACAAAAACAAAAGAACATGGAGATGCATTGGCTTTTATTATTGTTGTTCTTGCTGTTGTTGTTCTTGTTCTTATTCTTGCTTTTGGACCCCAGTGATGCTCAATGCTTACTCCTGGCTCTATGATCAGGGTTCATTTCTTGCAATGCTTGGGAGTTTGTGGTGCTTGATTTTAAGACTGGGTCAGATACATGCAAGGCAAGCACCTGCCTACTCCACTATCTTTAAAAATCTGAAAAGTCAATTAAAAATTTTATTCTAACAATGATATGGATCCAAATGTTTGAGCTAAAAAGGTATAATTTTTATTACATGGAACATTATCATAAAATTATCAAATGGCATGGATTATCATCCATTTTGCCATCAAATCGCAGAAAAATAAATTGTTAGTCTTTGCATAGGAATATGTTAAAAAACTACAACAAGTTTCAAAAACACTTAATCATCAATATTATATTTTATGTTGCACTTTTTTATTGGTTTTTGGGCCACACCCAGTGATGCTAACTCCCAGTAATGCTCCTGGCTATGTGCTCAGAAATCACTTTGGCTTGGGGGACCATATGGGATGCTAGACTGCAGTCCTTCCTAGGCTAGTGTGTGCAAGGCAAATGTCCTACTCCTTACACTGCTCTGGCCCCCTTTATGTTGCACATTTACTCGTTAATATTGTATCTGAACACGCTTTTAACTTTTGTATTTTATTTTGTCTTATATGTGTGCTCTATTTGATGAAGGTGGACAATAGTTTTTACTATCTGAGGTATAAATTATATACCTAAGACTCACACTAATTTACTAACTGAAATTCATAAATTTAACATGTAATTTTATCATTTCATTGAACACTAAATATTATTCAATTATTAATGTCATTTATTGTTTAGGAAACTGGAATCAGAAAACTAAGTAAATAAATATCTTTTGAATCTCAACATTTTATTGAAATATTTTCAGTTTTGACAAAAGTTAAAGTCCAGATATTTTGAAGACTATTCTACAATTTCTCTGAGTACTATTTAGTGGCTTAATTGTTCATTGCTTTTTATTCACCAAGCATACCTTCATCCCCCTAAATTATTATGACCATACAGAGGTTTTCTAATTATTAAGGACATGTTCTGCATCTTTTCATATGAAAAGCTAGTTGTAGATCAAGTAATGAAAACCAGTAAAGCAAACTTTCAACTTTCAATGTATTAATGTGCTCTGCTCTGGGGGATTAAATTTTAAGTTGTGTGGGTAGGAACAGGTGTTAGACCACTCATAATATTGATCTAGTAGTAGATACAATCAGCTAAAATATTTTTTTGTTATTACAGAATGATTGTTGGTTCAAGATATGGGCATTAGTAGGATGCATTAAGTCAGTATGAGCTATCTATATGTCATAAATCAGAGGTGTGTAACATTCATTCTATTGACCCTTTAAGGCCAGAGAACTCATGTGATCTGTCCCTGGTACAAAAATGCTTGTGTTCTCTCTGTAGCCCATCTGTGTCAATTGTAAGATCCTCAAATGATGTTATAAATATCCAAATGACCCTTGGCAGAACAATGTTTACCACTCGTGCCCTAAATTGACTTTCCAAAAGAAAGTGACCTGATATTTATAGGCATAGAGCTTATTTTGAAAGTTGCTGGGAATATCATCTACAAGGATGGAAGAAATCATGGATTAAACAAAATAAAAGATGAACTATGCTTCAGTTACTGTCCTATCTTAAGCAGAGAGACCAATATACTGTGAAGCTCGAAACAAATGGAAGAAAGGCCAATCATTTCTCTCTTTACTTGTATGACTAACTCTGTTGAAGAGTCATTATCTCTTTGGTTGAAGGCAAATCTTGGGAGGAATTCAGCTGTGAGTGCCTAGTCCTAGGACTAGTACTAGTCCTAGCCACTCACAATTTTCCCAATTTGGGAAAATTGAATGTCTTCATGCAGAAGATATGTTTAATCTTCTAAATTTCAAATCAAGCGTTGAAATAGTAAGCATCCCATTTGGGAAATGTCTTTTTAGGAGAAGGCTTTTAATTATATGTAAACTACTCCTATAACAAGGAGTAGGATAAACTTCAGCCCCTTTTATTGCTCCAGGTCTTGGAAGTATTACAGATACATACCCCCACCCCTTTCCTACTATCAATTTTATGTCTCCCTAATTTCAGCTCATAGTACTGATGAGCTATATAGTATGCCCGAAGAACTGACACCCTTTGTCTAAGATCCTGGGAAGTGACTTCCCAGGACACAAATAATATATATGTCAATCTGCTGCCCAAATAGGCAGGAGGACATAGGACAGTGACCTGAGGCAGATACATTTTTCTTGTACACTGCTCAGTAACTGTTTTACCTTCCTCTAAACTATTTTAATTATCTCTACTGAAAGATGACTCTAATTGGCCTTCTGCATTAAGAGCCCACACTAACTAGGTGATAGATCATAAGGATTTGAGTCTCTTACTTTTCCCCTAAAATTAGTTCTTCCCTAGATAACAACATGTGTTACACTCAGAGAAGTTAAAATTATGAGAATAGGAAGCATAAATATTCCATGTGGATTGTTAGGAATGAAACAAAATTGGTTTCATGGAGATACTACTTCTTAGAGACCCACTCTAAAAAATGGTTATTTGGGTATCTTAGGTTACTCCTGGTTGACTGCTCAGAAATAGCTACTGGCCAGCACGGGGGACCATATGGGACACCGGGATTCAAACCAACCACTTTTGGTCCTGGATTGGCTGCTTGCAAGACAAATGACACTGTGCCATCTCTCCTGGCCCCAGGGGTATCTTACATATTGGAACTGCCATGTAATCTATTGAGGAGGTGATACTACACATTATATATAATATTATGTGATATAATTTATATTATATTATATTAGTTTAAATAAATATAAAAATAAAAAATATATAATATATAGTTTCTGTTTCAAATGTATCATGCCAGATACCTTTGAATAGTATGTAAAGGGGTAGTACTAGTCGATTTTAATAACATACAATTTTTGTACTTTTTCTTCCGTAGGTCCCTTTGTTCTATGCAGTATTATAAGTGATCCTGTTTGGATGGATTGCATATTCAGAAAATCCTTGGTTGAGAGAGTTCTTCAGGCTCTCTTGGGAGTAAATTTAAACATGTACCTAGAAGATATACCCGTTAAAATAAAGATTATGCTCTCTTTTTTCATGTATGACTCAATCCTGCTGGTGACCTAAGAATCCAAAACTGTAAGAAAATAACGTTTTGTTTAAGTCACCAAATTTGTGTTTAAGTATAACAATTCTTGTGACTAAAACAAAGGTCTGGGGATAAAAAGGGATTGTAAGAGCACAAATTTATTTCCTTATTAGAATTTTCCCTTACTTTTGATCCTATTTCTACCACATGTTACAATATGTCTTTTCTTTCTGGTGTACTTAATAAGGTGTAGCGATTTCAAATGTGTAGGGATTTCCTAGCAATATTGTTATTGTACTACTTGTGGGCTTCATGTGAATAAATCCTTTATGACTGAAAGGTGGTTCAAATATAAAAAGTATCCTCCTTTGCTTAGCTTTGTAATATTCATCATCATAATCTAGCATCCTCAGTATAAAAATATATTTCTTTTCTTGCTTATCTCTCTAGTTTCCTGGTAGTACATATTGAACAAATCCACTTCCATCAGGGGGTAATGCCTTTCCTTCCTTAACAATTTTCACACTCCATGACTGGGCTATTTTGTACATGACCCTGATTATTGGATTCTCTACAGGGGTGAGGAAGAGATTCTGTGGGAAAGAAATATAGTCATGCTCATCAGAGGTCTGCATCAGTGAATGCTCCAACTGTATGTTCCATCCTCTGTTGGCCAACATTCACAGACATGAGCAAAAGTACTCTGCTCACATTGCTAACAGTATTTAATATATCCTGTGGCTCCTGTAGACAAAGTGGACAAAGTGAACCATTGTCTCTTTCCTCCATTTGCAGGCTCAGCAAAGGAGGTGCTAGAAAATTCTGAGAGGTGATCATGCACTTTACAGAGAAGTTTTGCCTCCTTAGTCTTCAAGCAAGAAGGAAATGAGAGGCATTTCTAATCACGACGGGTTGTACATACTGTTCAGGCATAGAATTTAGGATTATCTGATTATCAAGTTGGTTGAGGCATGAAAGTAAATGTTCCTCTCATAAATCTTCACTTATCCTCAATTGGGCCTCTAATTTGATGAAACAGATTGTAAATAAATCCAAAGCTGCTACAGTTATGATTAGGTTTGGTGCTTGATCCTTGGGAGTTTTTACCTTCTGTTTATAAGAGATGAATTCGTTTTCATTAACCAACAAGGAACCTTTCTACCTCACCTAAATTGATTATATTTCTCTTGTAAGGAATTACCTTAAAGTTAGTTATTTAAAGCAGTAAAACCTCCAACATTCAAGCATTGATAGGTCAGAAGCATCTAAGTGGCAGGGTCAGTAGGGTTGTGCTAATTACTGGAGGCTTCAAAAGATAATTCATTTTTTTGTTCTCTTTTAGAAATCATGCTTATGTCTTGAGTTATGGCCCATTTTCAATCTTCAAAGCTACCAGTTTACATACATCTTCCCAACAATCTAGTATTTTTTTATATTTTAAGATCGGATTATTAGTATATTTTATTACATAGGCAATCCTAATTCCTTTTATCAGATAATCTAATATACTCACACTATCTGGGGGTTTTGACATAGTCATTTTTGGAAAGAGACAATAAACTATTAACTGTATTCTGTTAATGTTAATAAAAATGTCAATTTTCTTTACCTTTCTGAAATACAGGGGAATACCTAGCAATAATCCTCTGAGTGTTATTCTTTATAACTATTACTTAACCCAACTTAATACTCTTCCTTTGGTATATTGCTCCAGTTCACCTAGGACAATAACATTATAGAAACTCAGGTAATTTCTGTTATAGATATCAGCAAAGAATAATTGCTTCCACTGTACTACTCAGATAAATGAATTGTGTTCTACTGGGAAATTCATTGTTTAAAAGATTTTATGTATTTTACATAAAATGATTTAAAAATCGTCAAGTCCTATATTTTACAATTTCATACCTTCTTTTGCAAATTTTCCTTTGCCATCTCATATTATTACTGTATAATTAATACCAGGATAGCACTAATACCTACCCATCATACCTACCTATGCTATTTGGAAATTTGCGAATGGAAATGGAGAAAAGGTCTGACATTACCTCCTAGTTTTCAGTCTTAGTATGTCTCTGATTTCCAGTTGTATGCTATGGTAAGCAATTCATCTATACCTGATGACTCTAGGAATTTTGAGCTTATAATTTCTGAGTTTGAGTTATAGGCTTTATGAATTTTTACTTTCAAAAGGTAACATTTTTATATTATCAACTACATATTACTGTATAAATGTGAGTGTGATATTACAATAATAAGTACAATTAGAATAATTATAAGGTACTATTTTCTTATTGACTTTAATTTTCTTGAATTTCTGATTCAGGGATGGGGAATTTCTGGCTCTGTGCTCAGGGATTACTCCAAAGGCTGTTCTGGAAATATATGTGGGGCCCAGGATCAAATCAGGGCAACTGCTTGCAATGCATATGCCCTCCTGTTGTATTATCACTCCAGCTCTGCTATATTGGTGCATTATAGAGCTTCTTTTCTTTCAATAAAAAATTGGATAAACCTGAAAAACAGTCTATTTTGCAAAATATAATCATAACATCAATAAATGAAGGTTTGGAGATCAAGGGAAATTGCTTCATGAATTTCCCCCTTTTGAATTACTCTGAGTAATATAAATTAAGGACACTTAAGTGTCATCTGATACTTTTATTGGTTGTTATATATGTGTATATATAATGAAAATTAGGTTTCTCTGAATAATTTATCATGTCTCTAAGAACTTTTGTTCTCAGGAATAATAGATGAGAGAAATATTGCCATGCTTTAGTTTCCTCTAACCTTACTTATTCAAAATTAATTTGAGACATTCCAGTATTATACAGGAAAATAATATTACTTTGAACAAATCTGTTTTATACTTTCTCTACATTTTTATCATAGTTTTTCCTCTCCTCATTCACCAGAGATTAGATTTTATAATTAGATTAAATTAGATTAGAGTTCTGTCTTGGTCCCTTTGTCCCCATCACTCAGTGACCTCCTGCCATAAGTCATTAAACAATATCTCTGTCTGATGAGTTTCAAATAAACATTCCATATAAATTCCTTGTTATAAAGTCCAGATCAAAATATGTAAATGTACCTTTTATATTTTCACTTAAGTTCATAAGAAAAATTAAAGTCTGGGGGTCAAGACAATAATGCAATGAGTAGTGCATTTGTCTTGCATGTGGCTAACCTGTATTTGATACCTGGCAAATGATCATATGGATCTCTGAGCACTGCCAGGAATATTTCCTGAATGCAAAGTGAGGAATAAACCCTGAGCATCACTTGATGTGACCTAAAAATAAAAGAATATTTAGACTCTCATCTTTGCCTAAAATTTGCTCCACAGCATTTTCTTCTCATAAAAAATTTATCCATGTCTTTACAGTTACTTAGGTGATCCACTAGGAAGTCATATTTCAACTTGCCCTTTCCTTTATTCATCTGTAATAGAGACTATCATTTGGATTGTGGATTAGGTCTGCAAGACATCTCAAATGTGCTACCTCTGCCAGAATTATGTTTTCTATTTTTATAATTTGTATATGTAGATGCAATTGTGTCAGTATTTGTATGCCTACCTTCTCTATTAACAACCCCTCCACCCATACCCTTCAGTTATGCATACATGTATACAAAAATAAGTGACATCATTCTTATATTTTTAAAACCATTAAAAAGTTTTCTGTTTCTTATAAATTTGTTTGTAACTCTGCTGCCATCAGTACACAATCAAAATATGGTTGCTATCTACCCCTGCAGATTCATATTAATTTGCTTCACTCTTTAAGCAGTGTGTTAGAGAAAATTAAAAGGCAGTATAGGGGTTAGGTCTTACACTGCATGAGCTGACTCCTGGAGCAGAGAAAACCTTGAGCACCACTGTATGCCTATTATCTCCCCTCCTACATATACTAAAGAAAGTAAACCTTGTGGTTGATACCTTTGTTTTTATTTCAGACCATTTCATCAAATCCCTAGATAGTTGTGCTTCAGAGTAATACAGTAAACCCTTATTTGGCATCATGATAGCATCAAGGAAACAGACTTTTGGTGAAATAAAAAATTGGTAATAGGATTATTGGTATAAACATGATACAAGTTCCCACACAGTTTTAAACCACAAAATCTTGACTTATCTACATAAAGAGTATAAACATTTCTAATATTACACTATAATTTGTATTTAATATGTATTAATATTTCATTCCAGTTCAGGTTTAGGTGACAAGTATTCAGAGGCAAGTCTCCTGGCAAGTCAATGCCCATAGTAGAATTCAAACCTGGATGAGAAGTGTTACTTTCTAAGGATATATTTATCACATGCACAATCACATTCACACAAACTAGGACTTTCGAGACACTACAGTGAGACTAGGATGTCTGCCATTGGACTGTGGGTGGAAATTGGAGTACACAGATTATATAGGGAAAAATACAAATCTACATGCAGACTATGGATTTGTTTAATAATTACATTTTTTCCTATCAAAATTGCAATAAAATACATGTAACATTTAATGACATATCATGGTTATTCCTTGTTCTGCAATTTTATTCTGTGTATTATCCGTGGTTCTAAAGAAATGTATAAAAGATCTGTGTCTCTAGCAATCTCTCTATCTCAATTTACAATGAAGCTATGTACTAATAAACCCACTATTACATTAGAAATAATATGGGGCCCGGGAGATAGCATGGAGGTAAGGCGTTTGCCTTTCATG
>PVKC010042937.1:0-11871 GCA_004027635.1 Crocidura indochinensis | reverse complement strand
GTGTTAATAAGAGACAGCTGACCCCAAATGGAATCATTTGTGCTAATTGTGCTAATGTCCAAGTCATCAAACCAAAATTTAGTACTTAATTATAGTTCCAACCCCTCCAAGGAATGTTATTGGAACTAGTTGGTCTGGAATTTCCCAGTCATCCTTTGCAAGGTAATCTGTCTGACAATCACCTCCTGTTCCCCCAGGGGAGACAGTCTTGCTTAAAATAATCCACTTTCTTATCTCTGATCCTGTTTATTATCCATTTGGTACAAACCTTGGAGCTCCTTTCTACTTGCTAGATGGAATGCTGCCTAATCCATGAATCATTTAATAAAGCCAATTACTTGCTCAAATTTACTTAGATTAATTTTATTTTTTAGCAGGAGTTGCCTATTTTGATATTGTAAATCTAATATGAACAAAATTGCCTTTTGAATACTAAGAGAAGATGCCGCGGAAAACCATGAAATTGTTGTTTTGGAGGAGATTATCTTTGGTTTAAATGCAAATGCATAAAATGCAGATTTTAGGACAATAATAACTTTATAAGCATCTTTCTAAAACATGGATATAACTGCATTATTGGAGACCATGCTTAACAATGCTATCAAGCGTGAAATTTGGTTCAAAGAAATGAGGCAGCAAACTCCTAGACGAAGATACTTGTCCTAGTCTTTCTCTCCCAAAAACCTAAAGACATGTTCTTCAGATTGTCTTTACTTTGTTCATATTTGTCCATAACAGGAGGTGTGCCTCATATGACTAACCCATGAAAGTGTTTATTGTTTGTTCTGGAGCTCACCAGTCTGCATCTCACCCTTTCTCTCTATTCTTTCCCTCTAAAAATCCCTCCTTGTGACTGTGAAGATAAGATAGTTGTTTTGAGAACATCAGCCATAGCCTTCCAACTTGCTGACTAAAGCTTAGCCTGTCATCTGGTTGCTCAATTTATTTGCCTTTTCCTCCTCCTCCTTCCTTCTCTCTCCCTTCTCATTACCCATCATATTTCTCTAAATAAAACTCCTTTACTTTACTGTTCATCTCTACTTGAAAGTTTTTTTTCTAGGAAACGCAGCAGTCCCAAAAAACTGGTACCAAGTTGAGGACTGACTGTGCTTTCCCTACAAAGAGCAATTCCTAGCTCCAGTGAGTCTATGACTCTCACGGAACTCAGGTTGTGGAAACCAGCTTCTGTGCCAATTAGGTCAAGTGGACTTCAAGCACAGCTTGACGATGACTTTGTAGGAATGGTGGGGCACTCGCTTCCATACTGTGTAAGTACTTTTGACAGACTTTACCAGTTTTTAATCTAACATGGAATTTTTTCTGGTGACCAAGATGGATCAAGCTGGATGATAGTAGCATTCTTTCCTCAAGGTCTATTGACATTATTCCCCTGCTTAATTTAAGTCACCTGCAACATTAACATGAATATTACCTCATGCTAGCAGCAAGGAAATTACAAATAGATTGCTGTGAAATTTCACTTTGGGGAGAGGCTAAACCTGCTGGTAGGATAATCTTGGTAGGGATTGACAGAGGAAGTCTCTTTCCCCTGCGAGTTGCTACAAGCATCTGCAAACTGTCCCCAATCTACATTTTAAACATTCCCAATTTCTAGGATCTTATTGAGAATGGGAAAGTTCATAAATTTTGTCCCAGATCTTGGGAATACAGGAGAACTAGGATATCATAGGCAATAGCTGGGCATATGGTGAAATACATAACCTAAAAGATGTTTTAAAAAAGCATCAGCCTAATTGAGTATGAAAGATGTTAACATTTACAACACACATGGATTATAAGACATTTTTGGGAAACTAAAGGGAATTCTCTGATACTTTGTTTGATAAGTAAGACCCAGTTTTCCTATAAAAACCTACAAGACCTTTTTTTTTTTTTTTTTGGTTTTTCGGGCCACACCCGTTTGATGCTCAAGGGTTACTCCTGGTTAAGCGCTCAGAAATTACCCCTGGCTTGGGAGGACCATATGGGAACCCGGGGGATCGATCCTTGGCTAGCACTTGCAAGGCAGACACCATACCTCTAGCGCCACCTCCCCAGCCCCACAAGACCATTCTTAACTTAGTCCTATACTAAATTTCTCCCCAGCTAGGGAGTTTCTTTCTCTTTTACTTTCCAATAAACTTATTTCTTTCTAAATCTCAGTCTGAGCATATATTTTACTCAATATTTTTATTCTTGAAAGTATTGAAGAACTGGAAACTTCAAAGGAACATACCCACTGTGACTTCTACTGCACCAAAATTGGGATAAAGGACTCTATTTGAGGCCTATTCCTTACTTTTAATACTTGTATTAAATATTTTAAGTTTTAGTTTATCATAAAGGGGAGATTGATATAGAAGCTTTGGATTCTGAAAAATGAAATTTTGAATAGTTAACTTAGTTTAACTGAATTTCAAATGATAAAGAAATAATTATCTTATTTACATCTCCTAAATGTATAATGTTTACATGTGACTCACATTTAACTTAATCTTAACTTTCAATTGAATGTGACACAAGACTCTATTTAACTAAATAAAATTACTTACACAAAATACCAAGACCATTCTTCTGTCTCAAAGAAAAATGCTAAGTACATTAGTGTTTCAACTCCTACCTTCTAGTTCACATTTGTAACTATGTCAATTGCCTATAACTATGTCCTATGCCCAAAGTTATGCCAAATCTTTAAGATTTAAGATATGTTTTGAAGTTCGTGGTTTGAAAAAGAACCATAAAGAAAGAATAGTACTCCATACCCAAAGTATAGATGTTTTTGTGTTTTGCCTTTTTGGAGCACATCCAGTGACATTTAGGGGTAACTCCTGGCTCTGAGCTCAGAAATTGCTTCTGGCATGGGGGACCATATGGGATGCCAGGGGATCGAACCACAGTCTGTCCTGAGTCAGCTGCCTGCAAGGCAAACACCCTACCTCTGCGCCATCACTCTGACCCTGCAAAGTAAAGATTTTTTTTAAGTGTCAAGCTAAAATAGGCAAGAAATATTTTTGTTTGGGGGGGCCACACCCATTGGTGCTCTGGAATTACTCCCACCTCTGAACTCAAGGAATAATCCTGGTTTGCTCTGGGAGCTCTTTGGAATGCCAAGGACCCAAACTAAATCAGCCAAGCAAGCAAGCACTTTACCTGCTGTACGATTGCTCTGGTCCAAGAATTTTTTTTTAAGGTAATGACATTGTCTACATAGAGGAATTTACAGTGTTGCTACCACTTTTTGAGAAGACAGCCCTATGCAAGTAAGTGTTCTGTTTTACATCAATGGTAGGTGGCACAGTTGAAGGGTAATGATATGACCTCATATGATCAAATATAATGTGTACTGAAGTTTAGTGAGTAAGAAAAGGTCTAGATAGACAACACTTTCTGGGAGACTTAAGCAAAATAAGGATGTATCTGTTTTGTTTTGCTGAACCTTTCAAGTAGTGTCTGAGACATTCCTTGTGATCCTTGGCCAACTATAGTTTAAATGAAAGAGCCTAAAAATGTAGAGTTTCTTGTACCCCATAGTGCTAGGGACAACCATGCCTACTTCTAGGGCTCAGGGCCTTAAGGGCCATACGTTATAGTGCTTGAGGGCATCTAGAGCTATACCTGGTAGTTAGCAGCAGTGGGGGTGTGTAAGGAGTGTAGTATGGTGCCCGAGTTTGAACCTGGGTTTGATGCGTGCAGACCATGTTTTCCTTTACTGCTAACCTATTATCCCTACCTACAACAATTAGTTTTAAAGGTTCAGGCAAGGGGAGGGGATTGGGGACATTGGTAATGGGAATATGGGGGGAGGGTGTTCTTTTTATGACTGAAACCCAACTACAATTATGTTTATAATCAAGGTTTTTAAGTAAATATAATATTAAAAATAAAAGAAGAGGTAGTTTGAAATTTCCTGTGCAGACTGATGTTCTGTTTGGGGTTTGTCTTACAGGGGTCCTCAAACTTTTTAAACAGGGGGCCAGTTCACTGTCCCTCAGATCGTTGGAGTCCAGACTATAGTAAAAACAAAAACTATGAACAAATTCCTATGCACACTGCATATATCTTATTTTGAAGTGAAGAAACAAAATGGGAACAAATACAGTATGTGGCCCAAGGGCCATAGTTTGAGGACCACTGGAACATCCTTAAGGGTACTTTGCTTAGGCTGTGTTCAAAATCTCCTTTTGAAATTCAAAGATCACAAAAATAGCAAAACAATCTTGAAAAATAATAAGGTTCATTGAGGTTTTGTTTATATCTCCCTAACCAGTTAAATTTTAATTTTTTTCTTATATTTTTTGGTTTTGTGGCCACACCTAACTGTGTTCAGGACTTAATCTTGGCTCAATGCTCAGATATTATTCCTAGTGGAGCTTGAGGGACTATGTGGTCCCAAGGATTGAACTCAGGTTGGTCACATGCAAGGAAAACACCTTATCTGTTCTATTATTTCTTTGACCCTAGCCAGCTTGATTTTGAATGGTGTCTATGGCTTAGAGGCAGTTTGTCTCTTCAGTTCAGCATCTATATTTGTTGGTTAGTACCTTCTAGTAAGAAGCTTATAAGCATCTTTGACTGATCATACTCAATAGATGTTAAGGAAATTACTGTAAAAGTATTAGAATGTAATGTTCATCAGAGGCAATCTACTAAAAGATTTCAATGAAAAAGATCTGAGCCATTTATTTTTTTAATAAATTTATTTATGTATCAATTATAGCTTAGGTATTATGGTTGCAACATAAGTTTATAGTATTAGGAGGACTGCTGGTCTGATCCTCCCTCCACTATCATTTTCCCCACTGTTTATTAATTGAGTTATTGTTTTGGTGCAGACTGTTATATCATCATCTTACTATACCACCACCAATATGCCTCTACCTATGCCCTTGCATTACTTCTGGACCACATTCTCATTCTCCAAAATTCCCCCCTCCTGGTATTCTCAAACACTCAAGGGTATGAAACAATATTGATAATAAACCCTGAGTACTGAGTTATAGACCTAAGAATCATTAACCCTTCTAAAGTCAAGCAGGAATTACTCATTGCTTGCATGTTTTCTGCACAAGCTGGATTATATGGTAAAACTATTTTTAATTATATGGTAATTCTGAAGAACCTCCATACTGTAATAGGGACCCCTTCTTCTATAATAATTTGTGAGGTTTACCATTTCTCCACATCTTCATCAACAACTTGATAGTTTTCAAAATTATTAGCATTTTAATCTGCTATTTTTAGAAACCTTCACAAGCAACATGTCTTGTTGAAATAAGAGTTCTGGGACAAGCAAAATTAATGTCAGTTTTCCTATTTGTTATTATAATTAAAATTATTATGATGATTAAAATATTTTTGTTATTTAAGTAATTTATTTAATATATTTAAGTAAATGCATAGAAATATAAAAAAGTTCTTTCATGTAGGCTATAATATAACAAAGTATGTTTTATATCAAACTAAAGATACAAGCAAATATATAATGACCTGCTAAATGCAATGTATATTCCATGTTTTCTTAAAATATTTTCATACTAATTCTCCACTCTACAGCTCATCTCAAATGCCATCTCAAATGCCAACTGGATAATTTCATAGCAACTTAAGGTTTTCAGTGCAATGTACACAGGATAAAATTGTTTTCTCAGCAGGACAAGGCCTATCTCTCATTAATTACATTTTTCTCTCACCTTGAATTTTAGCCCTATCAAACATCATGTCATAGTTTTTTGACTATCTCATCCCATACTCATCTCATACTCTGAGAATTCATTTATGGGATTCCCTCTGACTAGAACACTTTCTCCAAATCTATTCCAGATTCACTAGGAAATAATATTCATCCTTACTAAGATCAGTTCAAGTGTGAATTCAATTAAAGAGTTCCCTTTGGCTAGAACACTTCCCCAAATTCACTCCAGATTCACCAGGGAATAGTATTCTTCCTTTATCAAGAATAGTACAATTGTCACTTTTCCAAAAATGCCTGTTTCTTCCTTGCCAAACAGTCCTAGTACAACTCTCATCAAGAGAAGAATGCTTTCTGTTTTGCTCACTGTGAACAGGCAAATTTTCTTTGCCCGTTTCTTGCTACTCATGGCTTTAGAATCATATCTGAATCTCTCTATAGATTTCAGGTATATTTTTCTAGAGGGAAAATATGACATGTCAGTTTAACTCTGCACCAAATGGTGACTTCCTCATGACTCACTATAGATACAACTTAATTATCTGGGTTGTGTTGACAGCAGTCACTCTACCACTGGAATTTTGTGGACAAATGCCTCTGTCCCCTCAGTCTCCGGTGTAAGGTTTCTGAGGCATAGACAGCTTCATTCCCTCAAGAGTCCTCAATTGGGTCCTGTTGTGTAACAGAGCTATTGTGTAACAACTTACCACGAATATGACAATTTAAAATAACACTGTTGGCTTTGCAGTTTCTGTGGATCATGAACCAAAGAACAGTCTTGTGGGGTGGTTCTCACAAGTTTCTAGTCCATGTGTCTGTTATAGCTGTGGTCCTGTTAAGTGTGGAGGCACCTGGAGGATACTCTTTAACTTGCTTGTAACTGTTGAAAAGACATTTCAGCTTCCAGGGTGGACTCCACCTTAGACCTTTACACAAAAGGCTTGTGTAAAGCTTGATCTGCCATCGCTTCTATTGTTGGCTATTGCTCACACAGATCAACCCTGGTAAATTGGAAAGTCACCTTACAGAGGTGTTAATATAGGAGAAAAACATCCTTGTTGGCCATGTTGGAGGATTATAGTGAGAAGTCAGATAATCTTGTGGTCACATGATCTACTCCCCATACCATTTCATTCATCTTATATCCTTGCCTCAGCCTTCGGAGATCACACACATTTTTCTCATCTTTGTCTTTACAAGTTCAAACTCTGGAAGGATTCAGCAAAGACAACCTCAGTTGGACATTTATTTTGCACAATGTGGTTTACTAAGAGACATTTTTCTGGTGATCAGGGAGATAGCCTAAAGGATCAGGTTACATGCCTAGCATGCAGCATCACTGAATTCTATCTCCAGCACTTCTATCACCTGGTCCACTGAGCTCAGCAAGGTGTGATCTGGACAGCTCAACTGCACCCCATGACAAGCCTGAACATTGAAGCATGAAGTCAACATAGTCAGGCTAAAAGAAATATTGTTGGGAGTGAGGCCCTGATTCCTGGCCAATTATAATTACTTGTTACTTATTTCTCATTGTTGAGTTCTACAAGACCATCTCTTAAATTTTCCCCTTATATATAGGGATTATAGCTCTGCCTCACAAACATGAGGATTTCCAGTATTGAAAAGCAATAACACTGGAGTCAGGGTTATAGCATAGTGGGTAGGGCTCTTGCCTTCCACTTGTTCAACTCAGGTTTAATTCCTGTCATACCAAAACCCTGAGCACTGCCTGAAATGACTGCTGAGTTCAAAGCCAGAAGTAACCCTTGAGTATTGCTGAATGTGCCCCACGACATAAACAAACACAAAAGCAATAATACACAATCAAAAAAAGATAGGACTTAAGTTTGGGGTGGAAAACTCGTCTAGTATAAGAAATTATTTTCTTTTCTTCTTGTCTTCTCTGCCTTCTGGTACTGATTAGATTCCATCCATTGAATTACTGGCTCTTCTAATTGAAAGCTGCCTGATACATAAGTGTGGGGAGTGATTTTGTACCACATCCCTTCCCTTTGCCCTGGAAAATGGTGGGTGCTTGCCAAATACTGTGACTTTGTTTTTGTGGGGAGAGTAGGGAGAGTTTTCATGCAGTGGTACCATGGTTTACTTCTGGCCCTGTGTTTAGGGATCTCTTGTGACATTTTTCAGGAGACCATATGTTATACCAGAATTGAATTGGGTTAAGAATGGAGTTGGCCAAATACAAGGCAAAAGCCTTCATCACTGTGCTATCATCGCCCCTACCCTTGTTGGGAAGCTTTGTTTGGTTCAGTTTTCCCTACAAAGTAAGAATATTTTCAACCCTTTTTCTGAAAGATGGTTCTCACATGATTGACTTTTAACACTACAGTTCCAGAATTTCTCTCTTTATATGCTCCTTCAATCCTGTTCTACTTTTCAATTTTGGTTCAAAATATTGTGTGAAAAATGTTCTGTCCTCATGGAATCACAGGGGAGTTAAGCCATTTCACATTAACCATTTGAAACCATGGGCATGAATTTCTCATAACAAACACACAAATAAAAAAGATCAGAGAGAAAAGATGAAATTATAACTGGGACTAGTGCCAGAAGTGGGATCAGCAGGAAAGAGGGGCAGGCACCTTCTCCAGGAGAGAGGAGCCTGTGAAGATGGAAAAGTTAGGATGTGAAAGGTAACTCAAAGTTGATTTCAATCAGAGCCTGTGTGTTACAGAGCAGGAATGGAAAGGAGCCTGATGCGCACTGCAGACAGGTATGTGGATACAGTAAGATTGGGTAAGCTTAATGCATGCACAGTCTACAGAGGACCTTGTAAACTCTACTGTGGATCTTTTTGTTTTGTTTTGTTTTGTTTTGGGTTTTTTTGGGGGGGGAGTCACACCTGGCTGTGCTCAGGGGTTACTCTTGGCTCTATGCTAAGAAATCACTCCTGGCAGGCTCGGGGGACCATATGGGATGCTGGGATTCGTCCTTCTGCATGCAAGACAAACACCGTACCTCCATGCTATCTCTCCAGCCCTTCTACTATGGATTTTTGACTTTACCAGAAGAACACTGGGAAAACATTCAGTAGGGTTTTAGTGGGTTTGGGGGTGGTGGTGCTTATGGCTCCCAACCTACGCAGGAGGCTGAGTCTTCCAGAATGACAAATAACTATCCTGACCATGCTGTTTGGTGTAAGAAGTTCCTAACAGCATGCTGCTGCTCAGGTCCTGTGGGACCTGATTTCCAAGGAAATCCCAAGCAGGGATTTCCAAGGTCACTGCAGAGTTACTCAGAGAGGCCGCAGGGTGCCAAGGATTGATCAGGACTCCCAAACATGCAAAACATGCATCCCTGAATCCAATTCTCCTCAGCACCCATTCAGTGATTTTTGCAAAGGTATGCAATAAACAAATGTGCATTCACTGGGGCCGGCAAGGTGGCGCTAGAGGCAAGGTGTCTACCTTGCAAGCGCTAGCCAAGGAAGGACTGCGGTTCGATCCCCGGGGTCCCATATGGTCCCCCCAAGCCAGGGGCAATTCTAAATGCTTAGCCAGGAGTAACCCCTGAACATCAAACAGGTGTGGCCCGAAAAAACAAAAAAAAATGCATTCACAATTAGGTCTGTGTATGTCATCTGGCAATCCCCAAATACTGCAAGGGTTCACTCCTGAGCACAGAACCAGGAGTAACCCTTAACCATCTCTGGCTATGGCCCAAACAAAACCCCTCTATCACCAAATGATAGTGACTGTAGTTATTTTTAAACACTGAAAGCTAGATTGAAAATAAGTCTTTGCTCAGTAAGGTAGTGATGCTTTGAATCCCTTATATATAAAGTATAATTATAATTAGAAAATTAAAGTGAAAGCATGCTTGTTTTCATAATTACTTTTAAATGTAATTGAGAACACAAGGCTCCACATGACCACATTGCTCTGCACAGCAAGTTTCAATTACTACATACTTTATATTTGTTAGTCATTAGCGCAATCTTTATGTTCCCAAAATGTATTTGAATCTACACTTAATGGGGTCATTGGTGGTGGTGTACATTCTATGACAGAAACTCAATCATGAATAATTTTATGATTAACATGGTACTAAATAAAGTAATTATAAAAATCTCCATTTAATTTTCCTTTTCAGGCATATTAATTAAATGAAGGAAGAATTGACTTTGCTATTTCATTAATATTTCATTTTAAATTACTGATACATATTTACTTGAGAGATAATTATATATTTCCAACACTAAATCTGCAAAAGATTTCCAAGGTAGATGCACTTCTTATTCTACTTCCTGTCTCTCTCCCAAATAAAGCCTTTCTAAATAAAAATTACATTTCTAGTTCTCTAGTAAGCATTAAAAATGTACATGGTACTACCAAAAGTAAATAAATAAAAGATATCTAAGCTTTTGAATGGCTCACTTAGTTATAAAAAATATTTTATGCTAAACCCTTTCTCAAACTCGAACTCAAAAGGTATTTATTTCTTAAAAACATAATAGCCTTTATTGTAACCTCTGTTTCCATGGCAACACTGCAGGATTTCTTGGTTGCCAATAGCTATTAGTTATCTGTGGGATCTCCCAATCTTTCCATCTATTTTGTTTGTTCATTTTTGTTTTGGGTGCACACCCCACAATGCTCAGGGGTTACATCTGGCTTTGCACTCAGAAAATATTCCTGGAGGTGCTTAGGAGGCCATCTGGAATACCAAGGATCTAACTTAGGTTAGTCACGTACCCTATCAGCTATATTATCTCTCTGGTTCACCAATCTTTTCATCTTGATCTTAGTCTGTAGTGTATACACCCAACACTTCATAGTTTTCTCAGATACTTCAACTCTCAAGTTTATACTGCTGCATCAGGATCTTGTGGCCAAATGGAAGAGGTTGCCAAAAAAAGGTATCCCACATGGTACAAGCTTATCCACTTACCACCCTACCTACACCCCACAGCCACAAATCTATCCCCTATGATTTTCTTCCACAGATCTTGCTTTTTGTCTTCTAGAGCTCTAGAGAAGCAAGCCATCTCTCTTCTCGATGAGTACCATCTTGGCCTCTGCTTCTTCATTACCTCTGTCATGCTGCCATTTTCTGTAATCTGGGAAAATGAAATTAGTCCCACAGGCATTATCAACTCTTTTATATTAAGTCTGTAAACAGCCCAACCAACCCTCAACATTTTTCAGGTGCAACTCTAATAAATCATCAAGCCTCTCAGTCTGTTTTTGATTTGTTGTTTTGTGTTTTATTTTAAATCACAGATAAGCAAAACAGCTTATGAGTTTCAGCTCTGACTCTGCCACCATATTCCATTACCATCACAGAAAAGTCATGAATTGTCTTGGGGTATCTATGTTTTACAGACCAGGAAATATTCCTTACCCCTGGTGTTTCCGTCTAAGTGATAAGAACTTCATTCCTGAACCAGTCTTGGCCTCTGTTCCCTTTATGTAATCTTTCTAGAGGACATGGGATTTTATCTGTTATGCGAATCATTTAAAATGGACGTTTCAGGGGCCAGAGCGGTGGCCACAAGCGGTTGGGCGTTTGCCTTTCATGCTCTGACTTAGGACAGAACACGGCTCATTCCCCAGCTTCCCATATGGTCCCCTAAGCCAGGAGCGATTTCTGAGTGCTTAGCCAGGAATAACCCCTGAGCATCACCAGGTGTGGCCCCAAAACAAAAACAAAAACAAAAAAATGGACATTTCAAGCTCTCTGCTCTTTTATTTCCTCTTTCTTTTCGGAAAGCTGACCACAGCATCTGCTCTGGTCTACTCTTCCTGTACTCTTAAGAGTTACTAGATTTTAAGAATTGTGACACCTCATAGGTAGTTCAGTGGGATCGTGTATTGAGAGGTCCACTAGCCTTCAGATTTAAGCTAGTCTCTTCATTGTCTACTTTATAAGTATAAAGATTTTGTTGATGCTGCTTAATATCATTATCTCAGTTGACTCCGCATACTACACTATTGGATTCTCCTCAATAATGAAAGGAAAACCAATATTCGTTTTCTTAAATTCCTTGTCCCCACGAATATAACATTACATTTATCTAATTAAATATCTTAAAGTTTTTTGACATTCTTTATTTAAGCAAAAAGTAGCACTAACTAATACACAATGAGCTGAAGAAGCTAACCCAAGTCCTTCACCAAATAGATAACTCTAATGAACTGCTGCATGATTTAAATTAA
>PVKC010042936.1:0-11742 GCA_004027635.1 Crocidura indochinensis | reverse complement strand
TAAGGATAGAAAAAATGATTTAAAAAACCACTTAATTAAATTCTTTGTGATACCTTTTGTAATCTCCCATTTTTTGTTTTGTTTTTGTGTGGGGGTCATACCTAGAAGCCTAGGGCTTACCTCCTAGCTCTATGCTCAGGGATCACATAGGGCAAGGGATATATTAGATACCAGGGATTGAACATGGGTTGGTTTCAAACAGATTAAAGCCTTTCTCACGCTTTTATTTCTCCAGTCCCTGTAATCTACCTTCAATTCCTTTTTCCTTCTATATATATTTTCCCCATGGCTTCTTGATAGCTTCTTTTGATGTCAGTGAAATGATTAAATTGCTAATATTCCCTGAATTTCCTAAGCAATGGATCTTAGAAATAAACCTATTGTTTTTTATTAAGCTAATCAAACAATGAAGCCACTTAGTGAATATTGTTTATTTGACTATTGTTATTTTAGTCTCGTCTATTACTTGGGTAATTTTTATGTATCTGATTCAATTTGTCAAGTTTAAACAATGTAATGTCATACTCTAAAATTTTACAACAGGTCAGAGATGTAACTCAGTGGTAGAGCAAATAGCTTCTGTGTGTGAGTCCCTGAACTCATTTCTGAGCACCAGATAGCAGATATGACTATCCGTTGTCTTTTTTTTTTAACTATCAAAATGGGTAATAGGCAAATGGGTTTTTCTTAGTACGCATTATGCTAGCAAAGTCAACCTGCTAACATTAATACAATTAGTACAACTAGCATACAAGAGTCAGTTTCTATCATAGGAAGAGATAATTGTTTTGAAAAACTTCTCTATAAAAGGCTCACGAATGCTTGCCAGTCAAACTATATTATTTTAGCATTTACTCATATCTTTTGTGGTAAAGTTCAAATCCTTTGAACAAAAGTTTGTTTTGATGGTCTGACTCCTTTTCTTTCTGGAGGCATCTTCTTTTCTTGTTGGGAATCAACCTGTTTTCCTTTCAAATCTGTACTGCTAGTTCACACCTTGATTTTTTTTTTTTTCTGTTCGCTGTTGCTAGATTTCTTCTTCTCTTTTCACACTGGACTCACCAAGTCTAATAACAGAAATACTTGAGAATTCAATTTCCAATGATTTCTTCTCCTGCATTTTTTAAAATGTAATCCTTTTTATTAAACCTTTTGACTTAGTTTCTATTACTATTATCACTTCATAAATGGAAAACAAGCTTAGAAAAAGCATTTTCTGAAGGTCAGGCAGTTATTTGGGGGCAGAAATCAGTGTTCAGAACCAGACTTTTCTGATGTTAAGGTGGAATTTCTTATCAGAACAATTCTATTTGAAGAAATAAAGCATTTTCACAACAAAACATATAACTAACATGATATAACCATTTAGAAGGGGTTATTACTTTACTTGGAGGAAGTGCAGTGGATTTAAAGAGCAGATGTCATGTGTATTTCAATACACATGAAAATAGTTGGGCATCTCAATGACTTAACTTGATGGAGGGTAAATATGGGAGGAAGGAAACTAGGGCTTTTGAATAAGCAACTAGCATAAAAATGTATAGTAATAGGAGAAAAAAGCAAGTGTGTCTGACTGACCCTCTTGAAAATATTGTAGTCATTAGTAAGACATTTTTGCTTATACATATTGTGAAAGTGTTACCACTAATTTGTTCTTTAAAATGCAGATGAGGGGCCAGAGAGATAACATGGGGCATTTGCCTTGCATGCAGAAGGATGATGGTTCGAATCCCAGCATCCTTTATGGTCCCCCGAGCCTGCCAGTAGTGATTTCTGAGCATAGAGCCAGGAGTAACCCTTAAGTGCTGCTGGGTATGACTAAAAAACAAAACAATAAAATGCAAATGAGTATTTGTAGGTTAATATCTAGGGCCAGCCTGAACACTGCAGGCAACTAAATATGTTGGAAATGTACATGGTTGGTATTCTCTGTCCCTAAGGAATTTCTCTACCAAAGTTTCTAGCAATCTAAAATTAATCCAAAGAATTATTCCTTTGGATCATAGGATGTAATCTTTTCAAATCTCTCAGAAAAAAAATGAAGATATCCTCTAAAGCAGTGGTCCTCAAACTACGGCCCGCGGGTCACATATTATATTTGTTCCCGTTTTGTTTCTTCACATCAAAATAAGATGTATGCAGTGTACATAGGAATTTGTTCATAATTTTTGTTTTTACTATAGCCTGGCCCTCCAATGATCTGAGGGACAGTGAACTGGGTCCCTGTTTAAAAAGTTTGAGGGCCCCTGCAGTGATAGCATCATATCAAGTACAAATAGTTGCCACTTAATCTAAAACCAGATGAATCAACATCAGTGTAGAAAACCAATGGAGAATTCTAAGTTTTTAGTAAGTTTTTTGTTTTGTTTATTTACCTGTCAGAACAATTTCTTTATGAAAGATTTTTCACTTAAGACAGATTGGCAAGTAGAAAACAGATTTTTGGTATCGAAAATAATAAAACAAATATAATTAGTTAACAGTATCTTTTTATGATCTTTTATTAAAGATTGGCAAAAATAGGCAAAGGATTCCTTGTCTGCAAGAAAACATAAAAACAAAATCAATTAAAGGTAGCTAGCATAGGTTGTGTCAAACAAGCAAATGAGACTCACATTTCTGTGTTTAATTGTTTTCTGGCCGTGTACAGTTATTTTCCAGTTGACCTATATTTAAAGAAAGTTATGTCAGTTTATTATTTGATTTAATTGCTTTTGTGAAATGTATATATTTGATATCTTAGTTGTAGTGTAATAATTTGATTCACTTCATGTACTATTCTCTAGCTTAGGAAAAAAAACTTTAAAAAAAGGAAAAAGTGATGGTATTGATTGCATTGCTTTAGTAGTTCCAAAACAATTAATGAAAACATTTTAACCTGGGTGTTTATATTAAATAAAAAAGGAAATGTGCCAGTCATTGGGAGTTACATTATAGAAGTTTGGTACTATTTGCTGTTTTTAACAGTTCATTTGTTTTTACCTTTTCTGTAGTCATGATAGGAACATCCGTCCAATAGAGATATCAAGAAAAATACATACATATATATGTGCATATATGTATGTATATTTTTAGGATATTTTGATAGGCTATTTGAAAATGCTTTAAGGTTGTTTTGGGGTTTTTTTGGGGGGGCGGGGATCTGCATCTCAGTTTTCTGGGCCCTTCTGGAGGTACACCAGGAGGGGTGAGAGTAGACATGCAGTACCAGGGATCAGGACTCCTGCATGCAAAGCATGCGATTTCAATCTTTTGAGCTATTTCCCTAGCCCTGGAGGGTAATTTTTTTTTAGATAAACAAACTGGTTAAAAGGGCTGGAGCAATAGCACAGTTGTAGGACTTGCATGTGTCCTACCAGGGACAGAACTGGGTTTGATTCCTGGCATCCCACATGGTCCCCCAGCCTGCCAGGAGTGATTTCTGAGCCAGGAGTAACCAACCCTTAAGCACCACCGGGTGTGACCCAGAAACCAACCAACCAACCAACAAACTGGTTAGAGTGGATGTATCTTTACTTTCCTCGGGTTATCAGTTAACTTTTGAGAATATTATGAAATAAATCTCAAACCCTATCCCTGGGGAAGTACCTTTGTCCATAACACAATTATAAATATTTATCTACCCCTGGATCTGTGGTTTATAGCAGTCAACTGTGTCCCCATTATGTTTTTGTATTGCATTTAGGAGTGGTTATTGGTACTATATATTTGGGAAAGAAAAAAGAAAAATCACTGGGATGGAATATTTCATTTAACTTGGAAGGTATTTTAGCCTGAAGTTTTTATATATACATATATATCATATTTATATATGACTTTATTTATTTATATATGGCTTCACTATTAATTTGAAAATCTGACTTTTTTCACTTTCTCACAATGTAGGGTATTTTTCAATTTATCAGCAAGTTGGAAATGAGCACAGGAGACTTTTTATTTAATGGAAATGCTTGCTGTTCTTTCACATTTTTAATTTATCAACTAGGTATAAATTAATATAAATATATAATGAAACAAAGATTACTTAAATGAGTTCCTGCCTGTTTGTTTAAAGATTTTCCAACAGAATTGATCTTTTCTCATGTTCTTTAATGTTATTAATAGTCACAATAGCTTGTGTTTTCTACTCTTGCCCAGTAGATGGTACTATGAGCTTTATTATGAAATCGATTGATTTCAGAGGTAATCATTAAGTTTTTTCCTGAAAACGTTATTTTTAGTTCTTTTCCTCCTACTTCAATTTGCTATTGTCTAGAATGGTATTTTTAGGTGAATACACACTAGGTATAACAAAAACATATTAATTGAATTCATGTTTGAGTTCTGAACTCACTGTTTACCATATAGTATGGCAAAGACTTTTTCACTTTGCTATTTCAACTCCTTATGTCTAGAAGGCATTTAATAGTTATGTACTATATGTGGGGAATTATTTTACCTTGTGAAAAGACTGAATTTAGTTTTTGATTTTTTTTTTTTTTTTTTTTTTTTTTTTTTTTTTTTTTTTTTTTTTTTTTTTTTTTGGTTCACACCCGGCAGCACTCAGGAGTCACTCCTGGCTCCATGCTCAGAAATTGCTCCTGGCAGGCACGGGAGACCATATGGGGCACTGGGATTCGAACTGATGACCTTTTGCATGAAAGGCAAACGCCTTACCTCCATGCTATCTCCATATTTTTCTTAAGTCTGAATCTGATTTACTTAAGCAAATAATTTTATCTGCATTGCAACCAAGTTTATTATTTTTATTGTGAAATGAAGGATATCATTTAAATAATGTTTCTGTGTTTACTCTTTATTGTTTGTGAGAAATCCAAATGCTTTAAGTAAAAAGTTGCACACATTTTGAATTTTGAGCTTTCTAGCTCTTCATCACCTGATAAAGTAAGTGGGTCACTAATGTTCTCCTTTATGGAAAGGCAAGGAATACCGATATTTTAATTTCACAAATATGAGAGTGAGCCTAGTTGTTTCTAAGACAATAGCTATAGAGGTTAACTCTTCCTTACACATAGTAGGCCAGGCTGTTACAGAACCATTTTGTTTGAGGTATGTTATCAGGAAATTTTCAGTGGTTGGAGTCAAAATGTCTGTGAAATCACATGGCCCAGTTCTTTAGTGATAAAATTGGCAGCCTGGAGCTAGTAGGCCTACCAGTTCAGATCAGCTAGATAATACCTGTTGTTATGGAGGGCTAGAGGTGAATATAGTTAAAATTTTGAAGAGCTTTGAAAGAAGTGTAATGCTGGAGATCATGTGGATCTTTGTCCATTTTATTCACATCTTGAAAATTAAGGACATAAATTTGCAAATCATTACCGAAACAGAGATAGTGCTTTTCCTTGAACTAGGGAACTTAGGCAAGCTAAGTTGATTTCTGAGAAGACAGAACTTCCTCTCACTAATATTGATTACTAAATAAACAAGATAGTAACAAAATAAATAAAAATAATTTAGCAAAAAATTGTCTTTGAAGTTATAAGTAATATAATGGATCCTTTTATGCAGGAGAGTGCAGGATTGGTTGTTTGTTCTTAATTTGTCCTTGTCTTTCTTCTAGACCCCTTTTCTGAATTTCCTGAAAGTTGGTGAAATGCAGAGGGCATTGCTGGAAAAATTGATCTAGATTTCATTATTTATCTTATTATTAAAACCATTGATTTGCTTCAAGACTATGTGTTCACCATTAAATGATTATTGTTTCAAGCATGTTTATAAGTTTTGACTGTACCTCTTTACTAGTTTCGAGTAAATGAATTTGGAGCCCTGGAAGTTATTACAGATGAAAGTGAAATGGAAAATGTTAAAAAAGCAACGGCTACTACAACTTGGATGGTGCCAACAGCTCAAGAAGGTAAGTATAGATCATCTGTATTGCCATTTCTTTCTTTTTGAGAGTTAAAATGAGAATATTTAAAATTGAGATTTTGTTAGTAGGTGGAACTTTTGAAAACCCTGGGTAATCTGTGTCCCATGTTCTTGGGCAAATTTCCACAATGAAACTGATGTAAAACCAGCTTTTGTGTTTTAAAAGAACTAAACTGTCTTCTTTCCTAATGTGAGACCTATAATAGGACAAGGTTAATTGGGAATTATCAAGTCAGTTCATGTTATAATAGCCTACCCAGGTGATTTAGCCAAAAACCTGACACTTTTTCTCATCTACTCTGATGGTTGTTAACTAACACCTATTTGCTGATGACTCCTAAATCTATATCTCCAGCCCCGACCTCTCCCCCGAGCTCCAGGCCCGTATTTCCACCTGCCTACTGGACATCTCCACCTGGATGTCCCTCAGGTACCTCAAACTCCACATATCTGAAATTGCAATTCATTTTCTATATCTTTCTCCCCTCAACCCCAAATCTGCTCTTCCTTCTATTATCTGTATTTTAGTTAATAATAATCTCATCCACTCAGTGGATAAATAAGACATCTAGGAGTCATCTTGAATTTGTTCTCTCCCAATCCCAAAACTCTGTTACTTAATCCTGTTGGCTTTTGTTTCCTAAATATGTCTTAGATATGACGTTTTCTTCCTTGCTAATCCCTATCATTGCCTGGCCTTGATCAGCTCTCTCCTGAATTGTTGCAATAATCTAAGAAGTCACTCTGCTTCCAGTGTCTATACCGAAGTCAGAGGAATTCATATAGATTGGCTTGTCTGACACTTTGCTGTTTTCCTGTTATCTTTTCAGCAGAACATACCAAGACCTGGGTGGCCTGCACCCATGTTTGCTTTATCTCTTGCACTCTGTTTTGTTACTTGTACATTGCGGTCTGTTGGTCTATCATTGCTGGCAGCACAGAATTACTTATAATTTTCCCAACACATCATATGTTTTTCTTCCCTTTGCCCATGTTGCTCTGGCAGAGATGCCATTTCTCTCTTTGTCCTATTGGTGAATTCCTCTTTGGCCTTTAAAACCTTGTTAAAGTTTGTATCAGAAAATCTTTCTCTGTCTCCCCTCTAAACAGAATGAACTACTTTGTCCTCTTTACTATTTCTTGAATTTGCTCATACTTCAGTAATTGCATGTGTCACATTTAAAAATAAATACTGGTTTTCTTGTCTGTCTTCTAGATTATTAGCTCTCTTGGGCAAAGTCTAAACTGTCCTTATCGGTATCTAGTATAAATGGGTTCCAAATAAATGTTTGCTGAGTGAATGATTAGTTTAATGATTCAGGTGAAAGAAAATGTGAGTTCTTCAATAATTTAGAAAGCTATGATTAAGGAGATCTGCTACATTAAAATTAAAATAGATAAAGTTTTAAAAGTTTAGTAAATCAGCATTATTCTTCAAAATGTTCTAAATATGAAATAACTCATGATCCTTTTAACATTTCATCAAATAGATATAAATAGTAAATCTAATAGAATTTTATTCATTTTACTTTAAAACTATAGAAGAAATCTGGAGCAACCTTTATTATTTTTTACAGATTTTTTGTTTTCTTACATAAGTGATTCCAGTAATTCCTTGAAGTTCATCCTTTTATCCATCCCAAACTCTATTGTTTATCATTCATTCAACAAACATTACTTCTTTTTAATGCTAACAATAGATTAAATTTTGCTAACAAAATTAATAGAGGAAAAAACGTCAATTAATTAAAATGTTCTTGTTATGGTTTTCTAACTTCTTCTTATTTTCATCTTTTAGTCTTTTCAGAGAAAACTGGGATGCCTTTCAGGTTGAAGGATCCAATGAAAGTAGAAGGGCTTCAATTTTGTGAGAACTGTTGTCAATATGGCAATGTAGATGAGTGTCTTACTGGAGGAAACTATTGCAACCAAAATTGTGCTCGACATAACAAAGACAAGTAGGTTTTGCTCTCTTCCATCTATAAAATGAGTGTCAGAGTCCAAGGTCACATTGCTTAAATATATTGAAGCTTTGCATTCTCTACTGTTTGTCACCTGTTTATGCCTTTTTCCCTCTTAACTGTCTAGGAAATGCCATGACCCTGATTTTGTTAAAAAAAAAAAAAACCTTGACTAAAAGAGTTAGAGGTGGGAAGGGCTAACTAATGAGTGAACTTGGCAATATGCTGACAAATGAAGCAATACTTTCTTTTATACTTATTTGGAAGGGAGGTCAGTAAAAATGTGAGCAATTTACAAAGTATACATAATTTGTTTTGTATTTTCTAGAGCTTTCTATGGAGAAAGCAACTTAATTCAGGAAGGACAAATTGTGTACTAGAATTATAGCTTTTATTCTCAATACTAAAAAAAAACCTTGACTGATCAAAGTTGTATTGCTTATATTCTACTTGCAGTACAATCTTCTCTCTGTCTCTGTCTTTCTGTCTCTTTCTGTCTGTCTCTCTCTGTGTCTCATTTGTTTTTTGAGCCACACCTGGAGTATATAGGGCTTATTCCTAGCTCTGTACTCAGAAATTACTCCTAGCGAATTCAGGGAACCACATAGGGTGCAGGAATAAATCTTGGGTTGGCGGGCTCTAGAACCTGGGCTGGCCGTATGCAAGGCAAATAAATGCCCCATCCACTGTACTGTTGTTCTAGTCCAATGTGCTTTTTATTGTTAGATATTTGTTGACATTAATTTGATTTTTATCTATTAGTATTTAAATTTCTCTGAACTACATACACATCTTAGTGAAATTGATGTTTGTGGAAATTTGAGAAGGTTTTTATGAAAACTAAGCTTTAAAAATGAGGAAAACATTTTTCACTGATTGGGAATTAACTGAAGAAAGAAAGTCATAGTGTAATGAAGTTTTATTGCTGATGTCAGCTAATTAGAAAATTAACATCAGTTTTTACAGATAGGTATCATTTGTTGGATATCTGTTTAACTTATGCAGCTGTACATTTGCATATAATTGTTTTTAGTAGATATCTATGACTTTTTATGTATTTGTTGTTGTTCTTAGGCCACACCCAGTAGTGATTACAGCTTATTTCTGACTCTATGCACAGGGATTACTCCTGGCAGGCTTAGGACACCATATGGCATGTTGAATATCAAACCCAGGTTGGCCCCATGTAAGGCAAACATTCTATCTGCTGTATTGTTTCTCAAGCCCTAGACAATATTTTAATTTTTAGAGCCATACTCTGCTATGCTCAGAAGTTGCTCCTGGCTCTATCTATAATCAGGGGTCACTCTTGATGAGGTTCTGGGGATCAGATGCAGTGTTAGGTGCTCAAATCTGGATAGAATACATGCATGACAAGGTGCCCTACCCACTAAACTATCTTTGCTGCAGCATTTAAGTTTTAGTGGAGTTTCCCATGTATTTGAGTCAGCAAAAGTTTAAGAATTCTTTTTTTTTGGCCATTTAGTATTTTATGGATTAGAATTCTTTTTTCAGTAGATTTGTCCTTCTGATTGTTAAATTGCTTTAAACTACCTGAAATCGAAAATGTCTTCAAATAATCAGTACTTTTGGTAGAATGAGTGACAGATTGAAAGATTATTTTAAACTTACTAGAATTTCTTTTACGTATAGCCCTGATACCTTTTGAAATTACATATAAGCTAATTTTCATTTTTTTCCTTTGTGAAAAAAAAATGATCCATGCAGTATCATATTTTACAATGACTTGAAGTGTTCTTTACTGTGATATTTGAATACTTACATATTTCTTCTGGATTGAATATTTTTCCTTTGGAAGACAGTTTTAAGAAATAATTTTGTACAGATAATTAACATGTAGATGTTTGCTAGATATTGTTTCCTTCACTGTTTTGGGTTTATAAACACAGCAGAGACCAGAAGGAAGAAAGGGACATAGAAGACATTGAAGAGGAAGATCTCAAGTGCAGTCGAAAGAAAAAAACAAAGTTGTCTCTGAAAGCTGACTCCAAGGATGATGAAGAGAAAGATGATGAAATGGTTAGTGTCTTCCATGCAACTGCTACAGAGCACAGATGTGTTTGTTCAGTGGATAGTACCCTGAATAGGTGCACCCAATTCTGAAGTTGCTTGAATTCAACTGTGGGTCACAAAAACTTCTTGCTTTATGTTCAGTAAAATATCTACCTATCTTCTCTATGTATCACTGTACTCTCAAATTAGGAACAAAAACAATAATATTCCTTGGGATTAAAAAGGAGGATATGCTGACATTTACAGCTAGAGTAAGAAGGGCAATAGCCAAAATCCTCAATTTTGCAAGTGGATCTTAAATTTCTCTCAAAGCAATGTAATAACCATGTTTTAATAACTTGGCAAAAAATTTATAAAACCAGATGAGTCTGTAGAAAATGAAAGAAAGTATCAGTATTGTTTTAGAAAACCAACACAAAAATGTACTAATTAAAATAGAAATGTCTCTGTCCCTAAAGGATATATTAATTATTTTATGTGAAATAACAGTTCAGAGGTCTTAAGGTCAATTTTTTTGTTTGTTTGTTTTTTTGTTTGTTTGTTTTTTGGGCCACACCCAGTGACGCTCAGGGGTTACTCCTGGCTATTCGCTCAGAAGTCGCTCCTGGCAGGCACGGGGGACCATATGGGGAACCGGGGGATCGAACCTCGGTCCGTCCTAGGTTAGCACAGGCACCTTAATTCCAGCGCCACCGCCCGGCCCCTTAAGGTCAATTTTTTAATTTTTTTCAATCACCTGAGATAAAGTGAAAAACTTGCCGATGGTTGAGTTTTGATCATATAATATTTCAACACCCATTCTTTCACCAGCTTTTCATTTCATGTATATATATATATGTATATATGCATATATATGTATTTGTATGTATTAGTATTGAGTGATGATTATTTATTTGCTGGCTATTCTATTCTAGGGATAAGTTAGATTTCAGAAGGAAAAAGTTGCTTTTCACAGGGACATTACATTCTTGAATGGCAATAAAATAAACAAGAAACTTCAGCTTTGAGTAAATGTGATTTTGAGAATATCAGGGCTTTGAATTGCCTAAGTGGTATTGTCAGGAAGACCTAACTTGGAGAGTGATTTGAATAAGAAAAAGGAATCACTGATTTGTATAATTGGAAGTGAGAAGCCCTCAAGGTAGTAGAACTGCTAGAGAACAGTCCGAAAGGTTTGAGCATTTGTAGCGTATCTTAACTTAAGGAGCTATTTTCTTGAGCTTTACAGGTTTTAGGGAGGATAGAATAGTTGAAGTTAAAGAAGCGCATATAATAGTCCAAGTCATGTAAGGCTTTATGAAAGCCAGAGGAATAAAATTTTATTTTGAGTGTGATAGAAAGACATTGGAAAGGTAGTGGCCATCATATGATTTCATGATTCTAAATAACTACTCTAGTTTTGACACACGAGGGTGAAAATGAAATTATGGGAACCAGTTAGGAATTTATGACAATAGACTAGAAAGTACTGTTCATGATAGAAGTTAATGGAGTTAGGTTAGTTGTTAGGTCCTCAGTATATGTGATGAAATGCAAAAGTAATCAGATCTCTTAGAATTTTTGCAAACCAGAATTCTTGTTTTGCCAGATTTGACTTGACAATCATGCCATTTATGGAGATTGGGAAGGAAAAAGTAGAAAATTTAGAGTTTGGGCCTTTTGACTTTGAGTTGCTTATTAGACATTCACATGAAAATTCCCAGTAGCAGTTGCAAGCATTAGTGTGTAAAAAGGGATGAGGTTAGGGCTAAAGATGTGGTCTAGTGGTTTTGGCATACATGATTTTTGAAACCTAGAGAAATGGTTTCAATAATAAAGGGATCCTAATTGGCAGTATCATTAGCAATTGATGAAAAAGAAATGAGAAAAAGGAAAAGTG
>PVKC010042935.1:0-11863 GCA_004027635.1 Crocidura indochinensis | reverse complement strand
AAAAAAGGACAAGTCATAGAAAAAAAGGAGGAGGAAGGTGAAGAGGGAGAAGAAGAAGAGGTGGAGGAGAAGGAGAAGAAAAAGAAAGAAGGAGGAGGAGGAGGAGAAAGAGAAGGAGGTATGGCCCATGGGCAGCTAGGGCATTAGGGAGGGTGAATGGGAGACTGGGAACATTGGTGGTGGAAAATGCAGACTAATAAAAAGTTGTACATGTATGATTTTTTACTTAATATGAACAAATTTATCTGTGAAAAAAAGTTGTAATATGAACAATCTTGTAACCATGGTGTTTAAATAAAAATAATAAAAATTAGAATAAAAATTAGATTTAATAACTTGAAGGGCACAATTGATTGGGGAGAGGTTGGTCACACCTAGCTATGTTCAGGCGTATTCCTGGCTCTGCACTCTGGGATCATTTCCGGAGGTGCTCAGGAGCACATATGGGGTGCTGGGGAACAAACCTGGGCTAGAGAAAGCAAAGCAAATGTCCTGCCCAGTCTCCTATCTCTCTAACCCCATAAACATCTTTGTTTGTTTGTTTGTTTTTTGGGGGGCCACACCCATTTGACCCTCAGAGGTACTCCTGGCTATGTGCTCAGAAATTGCCCCTGGCTTGGGGGGACCATATCCCATAATGATCTTAGTGAAATTTATTTTAGTAAAATTATTAGGGGCAGAAACCAGTTTGGAATTGGATGAGAAGAGAATAGGAAGGAGGAACTGAAGTGAATATAGAAATATCTTTCAATATATTTAATGGCTCTTCGATCTTAAAGTCCAAATCAAAATTAGAATTATCTTATATTTAGATACAGGGCATGGCATCTTTTCACAGGCCACATTAGTCTCTCCCAATTTCAGAGGTCAATTTATTTTGGGTGATGCTAGTTCCATTACTCCTCATTTATAACATTTATAACCACTTAACTCTGTCTCAATATTTTTACCCTGAATTGAACCACCAGATATGTTTTGAAAAACATATCGGCAATATGAATTCTAGAGGCAGAATATTGCTTGTTTGAGGAAAGCATTTACAAATATTGAGCTGAGATGAGTTTACCACTTCTGAGATGAATTTCATCTGAGGGTACAGATTTAAATTGCTTTTACATATGATCTTCACTACCTTTTTCACTCCATTTGAAGCTAAAATGAAATCTCCAAAGGTATTTTGTGTCAAAATAAGGATGCAGTGTCAGTTCCCTGAGTCCTCAGCTGTTCTCCTTTTCATAAGATCAACTTTAACTATCTACATTTAGTTTTTGCCTTAGTCTTACAATCTTCTGAACACAAATATGTTATCAAGATAAATAGATTTCTTTATGTTCTTTAGGTGTAAATGTATTTTAGATGTGATGCCAAAATTTTAGGTATTCAACATTCAACTGAAAGATATATTTGTGTCATAACATTTTCTCACATAAATAAATAGTCACATAATAATAGGTATTATTTTTTAGAAAACTGATCAAATGATACAAATATTTAACAAAGTAATTGACCTTATGTAACAAAGTAAAATGAATTCCTTTGTAAAATATGGATGGAAAGAATATTCTCCATGAGGCAGTAGTCTGATAAATTGAGAAGGGGAAATAAATAATGGTGTGTGTTGGTGACCTTACCCTTTAACATAAATATCACTTGATTTTTGTCCTGTAAAAAAATTCTCATCCTCTAAAATGACATCTTCAGTGTTCCAGATGGTCACTCTTAATTCATATCTGGGATTAAAAGAAGGCAGAATTAATCTGAAGGCTCTGAAAACAAGTAATTTTAATAACTAGGAGAGGTGATAGATATAATGATTATCTAGGTGCTCATTCTATAATGTATTTCTGTATGAAATAGCCATGTTATACATTTAAAATATATATACTATATTTATATATTTTAAATATATATAATTTATATTTCCTCAAAATTCTCAATAATGTTTAACTTTTTTAAAGTTAAAAATATCAATATTTTGGTGTTTGTTCTACTCCCCAGCTAGAAACCTCAGAATTATGAATGTGGATTCAACTTCCATTGACCAATATTTTTCTGAATGTTAAATCTCAGAAACTAAGTAAGATAAGGACCAGTGGTTCAATTCTTAACACTTCAGCATCCATTAATAATTCATGTAATTGGTCAGGTGGAAGTGAGTTAAGCTTGTCAAGTGCCAATTGACCGATAAACTTCATGTATCAGAATACAGGATTGGTTGCTATGCCAGTTTAGTCTATCATAGTCTTTCTCTTTTAAGAAAAGACTGTAAGTGATTTACCCTTTGGGTTTCCTTGGTGAAATATCAACAGGAGGTCCAGGCTGAGTCAGATCTTTGGGAAATATGTCCACCCACATTTGCAGGCGTCCCTGATTAAAAAAAAAGACCATATTTTAGCTTACAGGTATATAGTAGCACCTGGGAAAATGACCATTCATTACTACAAAAGATCAAGACATAGTTATCAGCAAGCTATGGTGTCAACAACAATTTAACCACAAAATTTAACAACCAAACTTAAAAGATGCCTGTTAAGATGGCAAGTTTGAAGTGGAGGTATGGATGGACTCTGGGAACAGCAGTGAAGGGAAGTTAACACTGATGATAAGATTGGTGCTGAAGTATTTTATGTCTAAAACTTAATTATGAATAACTTTGTAAATCATGATGCTTTAAAAAGAAATTAAAAAATTATTTTGTAATAAAATGGGTTGAAAATAAAAATAAGACAGGGTTATTAAAAACAGTCTGGGAGTCATATATATATTTAGAACACATATTCTATTTTTGTTAATAACCTATTCTGTTTTTGTTGGTAGTTTTATTATAAACTAGAGCATACATAAGTGAAGATCAAGGAAAGAGTAAACAATCCTCCATGAGCATCCACTATGTGGTTCACATGTATGAAATGCATTGGCAAGCATATCATAAACTCAGTCCCACTAGCTAAATATTGCTTCTTTTTCTTGGAATATTAGAAAATATTTTGTACATATGTACATAGAAAAGATGTGTCAAAATTTAGATTCAACCCTAATCTGTTAACTCCAATAACTTTCTATTTCTAAGAATTCCCCAGATTAAAACGATGGTATCAACTGTGAGAATTGTTATGCTTTGGTATTTATAAAGTAACTGGGCATCTATTACCATTATGAATTTTTAAGTCAATCACATTTCAGTGTTAGGCATGCATAAGTCAAAAGCTCAGGGAAATCAAAGAAATTATTAGAAGTCTTATGATTAGTGACAGAACAAGGATCCCTATCTATTTCCATGGACTCCACACATCAGACAAATCTCTTGCAAGGAATTTGCGAGTTCATATGGGAGAAGGTCCAGTGAATTCCATGATCATTTCTGCCACAAACATTCTAAAGATTTTTGTCAACTCATGCAACTAGATGAGTGATAAACAAGGGCTGAGTTGTTCAAAGTAGATTTTACATAAAGGAAATGGAATTTCCATTGGAGCAAGAAAGTAATGCCAGAACTAGATGGAGGATGATTTTGGCAAGGAAAAACAGACTGTTTTTTCATGATAAGGGTAAGAGCATTTAAACAAGCTTTTGATAAGAAGTGAAGCAATGAAATAGTTGATTACAGTCCTAGAATCCTTAAAGCTATTTTAACATTCACCTTTTAGCAAAATATCACCAGGAAAATGGAGGATGTCATAAACCAAAAGAGTTGAAACATTCAGTAGTAATTCATAAAAGTAATCATAAGCTTCCATCTATCATAAGGATTTATCCTTTCAAGATATGGCATCATTAGTTTTATAACTCTATACTGCAGAGAGAGGAGCATAGATATTTCTGCCATTTTACCTTAGAGTTCCCTTGCTTTATTGAGTTATACAGTGAGAGAGTCCTGACCAGAACATTTTCTAGGAAGATAGCTGACAACTTCGAATAGAACATCATCTAGGGAGTCAAATTGCCTTGAGGACATATCAGCTCTACTATTTGCAGGACAAGAAATCTTGAGCAAGTTACCTAAACTCTCTGCATTGTTCTTTTCTTTCTTAAAATGAAACCAGAACAACCACATCATGAAATATTAAAAAAAAAAAAGAGGTCAACCTGCATACCCCTATTTGTCTAGAAAAATCTCAGCTTTCTTATTAATAGTGACTTCTTTCACTTTCAAACTTGTCACAGTATGGTTACATTTTTTTTTTCAGCCACACCACACCCATTTGATGCTCAGGGGTTACTCCTGGCTAAGCGCTCAGAAATTGCCCCTGGCTTGGAGGAACCATATGGGACGCCAGAAGATAGAACCTTGGTCTTTCCTTGGCTCGTGCTTGCAAGGCAGACACCTTACCTCTAGTGCCACCTCACTGGCCCTAGTACAGTCACATTTTGATAAGGTGATATATTTATGTAAAGAATCTTATACTTAGAAGGTTCCTAATAAAGTTTATCTCCTCTTCCCTTTTATCTCTTAATCTCATATTACATTATCATTTTAGTCATTTTCCCCCACATTTCTTGCCAACTCTGTAGATTAGACCTCTATCAATTGCTTCTTTGGAAAAACTAGTGGACTGTGTATTTGTTGAGAGATTTTGAACAAGATCTGGAGATTTCTCAAACATCAGGATTCTACCAAAGTAGATAACTCAAATCATAAAAAGGAAAGACCCTACACCCAAATATTATTGGGATGTGGACTGAGAAATTTTTGATGGTATGGGGCAAGAAAACTGGCCTGTACTGTGGGAGATGATCTTTTGATTCTTTCCATTGGATACTAATAACACCACCCAGAATGACAACCAAAAGTATCCTCACACAATGTTAAATATTATGCAGAGAGGGACTGATATTGCTCCATTGTTGTGGGGATTTAAAATTAATTTTTAGAGAATAGGTTATATTTTGGGGGATGAACACTTCTGGGAACCAGAACTTTCTTGTTCACTACCTGCTCCATTCCTGGTTTGTCCTTGTGGTACAGGGGCCGAGTTTCTATGTGTTCAGGAACCAGCCTACACCCGACCTCTGCAATATCCTCCCAAGAGTGTAAAACCTTGAGGGCCAAGTGCTCATAAGAATCCACCGTCTCATCTGCATGGAAGAGAAAAAATTATGGCGAGACTTGTCAGATGTGAGATCATGTAAGGGGATAGTGATAGTGTGCCAGATGATTTTTTAATTTCCTTAAAGATTTATGAGCACAATAGGACATGGGGAGAAAGAAAAGACAGCAGAAGAGAAAAGGGACAAAGAAAATGAAATGGGGTGGGAAAGGGGGAGACTAAAGCTGGGAAAGACAGAAAGAGAAAGTGTGGGTCATGGCAGTGGGACATGGAGCAGACCGGGTCTTGGAACATGGGTTCCTTTTATCCCCCCTGACCCAAATTCTGTTTTCCAGAGCTTGTGACTCAAAGGCTTGCCTTGAGCTACTAGAGAAGCTATTTCTTGAAGATACAAAACTATTTGCAAACTATAATGGAATCAGGGTGGCCCTATGCAGGGTAGGGAAATAGACTCAAGGATCATTCTTCTTTAGTTAACTGGGAGCATTGGTGGCTGAAAATGTGCACTGGTGAAGTGTATTGTACATTGTATAACTAAAAGATCAATCATGAACATTTTAACTGTGAAAAAAAATCAACCATATTATGAACAACCTTGTAACCACTATTTAAGTAAAGCATTTTTAAAAAGTAAAATAGATAAAAAAAACTCCAAAAGTAAACTTAATGTTTTCTTTTTAATTTTTTTTGTTTTGGCTTTTGGGCCACACCTGGTGACACTCAAGGGTTACTCCTGGCTATGCAGAAATAGCTCCTGACCATACTGGATGCCGGGGGATTGAACTGCGGTCCATCCTAGGTTAGTACATGCAAGGCAAATACCCTATCAATTACACCACTGCTCTTTCTAAATTTATGGAGACCTTTTGGGGATCTTTCTGGTCTGTATCATGATGCTCCTATGGAGAATCTATTTTTGGTGTCAGCATAGGAGAGTTACTATAGATAGGGGACTTTTGGACATGTACAGTTATTTTCTTTCCCTTGTAGTTGTTTTGAGGTTGTTCTATCTTCTGACACACAATTTTACTTTTATGATCAACACTGTATAAATATCAGAAGAAGAAAAATGTACATATCAGGAAGCTCATGGTAGCAATCACTGTATCTCCAAAGAATGAACAAAATGACAATAAATAGCACCACCCTGAAATGGAATATTATAAGTGTTTCAAAGGACAAGAGAGGCACCATAATCAGCTGAAAATAGAAAATAGAAAACAAACCTACACACAAATATGTATATATACACACATATATATGATAGTTATAATTCTATCCCAAAGTGACACATTATATACAGAGATTCTCTAAAGAAATGTACCAGCATGCAGCATATTCATCCCTAAATGCAGGTTTATGAATGATTTTTATAAATACGTTTCCTTATTCCCTACCATAAGCATGCATTACTATTTTGGTTGGAGAAGGTTTGGTGCTCTGTGATGCATATATGTCACTGGGGATAGAACCAAGGTTGGCTGCATTCGAAGCAACACTTTAACCACTCTTTTCGTTTTTAAACCCAAGTATGCATTACTTGTGTGCAAGATGACTACTGTCAGAGCCACAAATACTCAGAAGCAAACTTGTCTAGAGAAGAGCAGTGTCAGAAGGACCCACTGTGTGCCATTACCAGTGCCCTCTTCAGTGAAGGCTGTTTTTCCAGAAAAGACCTGGCGGCCTATCTGTATCTTCCCAGGGCTAAAGTAGGGTCCATCCAGCTTGTTGTCTTTGCAGAGTTTGGTGAGGATTTCAGTGGGTCTGGAAGTATCTCTCCAGGCATTGTATCCTTCTCTGAAAAGTGGAGGAAGAACAGGTAGAAATCCTGTAGTCATCACTCAAAATGCTGCCTAAGTATGATCAGTGTGGCTTCCTTCAAATTTTTCTATTTGCTCTGCTCTTGTGGTGTCACTGAGTCTGTTCTATTTTTTCCCTCTATTCTGGCCAATATCTCTGCACAGTTATAGTTTGGAAGAAAGACACGGTGTCTTTTCCTTAAAGAAATGTGTCTCATTTTTTTAGCAGGTCTTTATTTTTAAATTGGTTTATTTATTGTTTTTTATTCTTTATTTTTAAATCACTTTAATTGTGGTTACAAGGCTGTGTATAATGCAGTTGCTGTTTTATTCATAGATGCAAAGTTGTTCATGATTGAGTTTCATTTATACAATGTACAATACCCACCACCAAAGTCCTCCAGTTTCTCTCCTGCCTTTTCCACTGCCTGCTTCTGGGCAGACATTTTTCTTCTCTCTCTGTCTCTCTCTGTATTTGTCTCTTGGTCTGTCTGTCTCTCTCTCTCTTCCTTTCTATTTTCTCCCTTTTGTCTCATGTTTGTCCCCCTTTTATTTTATTTTTAAAACGTAAGTCAAATTCATCACGTGAAACATTTCAGGACCAAAATCTTAAGTGAAAATTTTAAGTTGGTCGAGTACACTGCACTCAACATAGTCTCAATGCTATGCTATTTACTTAGAAAAAATTTACATCACATAAAAGGAAACCTGGTACTCAAGTAGTTAGTCTTCATTTTCCTTCTTAAGCCCCAGGCAACTATCAATCTTCCATTGTTGTGGATTTCTCTGCAGGATGTTTGTGTTTTGCCTTTGTTCTACACCAAACTGAACAGCTAGCAGAAAATGCAGTTATTTATTCTAAGGGGAAAAAGTCAAGCTCATCCTCTGAATTACTCTGCTTCTTCCTTCCCACCCTCAACTCTTTCACAGGACAAATCATATTGTGAACTCAAGACACAACTGAAAATCTTGAAGTAGATCTCTTTAATTGGTAATTCTCTTGGTAATGAACTTCTAAATATTTTCAGCCCACCTCTTCTTCTCTGAAAAATTGACTGTTGGCTTCAAAATTTTTATTTTCAGTGAAATGACATCTCTAAATAAATTTGCATTTCACTGCTCATTGGGATACAAGTTTCATCAACATTTTACTTTCTCAAACATTCAGAAAAATCAAAATATATTTGATTTTGGTTTTGATTGATACAAAACACTTTCTATATTGTGCTGGACTCCTGAGCCTATGAAGTTCTTCCACATTGTATGACTGGAACTCAATCATGAACAATTTTGTAGCAGTGCCATCTTTTGTTTGTTTGTTTGGTCACACCCGGCAGGGCTCAGGGGTTACTCCTGGCTCTATGCTCAGAAATCGCTCCTGGCAGACCCTATTGGATGTGGGGATTCGAACCACCATCCTTTGGCATGCAAGACAAAAACCATGCCTCCATGCTATCTCTCTGGCCCCCAAACAGTGCCATCTTTCCAGATCTAGCTACCTTCAAATGCAATGAATAGTCCCCAAGTCAGCCCTGATGACATGGAACTACCTTGACCTAATAAAGCTAAGGTCTGGCTATTCTTTTCCAGAACAGAGGCAAACTGAGGCTGTTAGCTTAGAATCTCAACAGTTTCTCCAACTGGAGAACTTACATCTCATACTGGCTCTGCAAGCCACAAATGGCTCTGTGTTTGCTGTAGAAGCGATTCTCCAGGTCAATCTTGGTCTCCCCAATGAGGTCATCCGTGCCAATCAGGTCATGGTCATAGATTAGGACAGAGAGCAGGGACTCTTTTGGGAAGGTGGCCTGAATCTCAAATGACCTGCAGAGGATTTATGAGTCAATATCATGTTTTCAATGTGGGGAATTTTTTCCTACTTTGCTTTAACTAGTTTAGGGTTCATATAAACTTACCAAGCATTAAGACAACGAGTTGATAATTAATGGACTTTAAATTTTCTTTTTACTTTACATTAAATAATAGTTAATTTCCAATTCCCTTGTTAATTTCTGATAGTCAGTAAACTTTCCTGGCAAATGTTTTAAAGTCTTTAGAGCCACAGAAAAGGGAATAAATTTGTATTTTGTTCTCTATCAGGATGAATTTCTAATTTCAGTTTAAAATAAGTAACCTCTTACTTGTAAAGTTTTGGGGAAGTTATTTCAACCTCCCATCCTTCAAAGCATTTGAGATGCAGAGCAATGGGGTTGGAGTTCCTGGGACATGAACTACCAAGCATTAGAGAAGATATTTAAGAATGTAAAGTTAGGTAAATTCCTGTCCTTCTGCAAATGGACTCCCTGGAACCAAAATCAAGGGTACAATAGTATTTCTCCAGTTGTTCCTAATTCTGGCTACCCTAGGAGCAAGCTACATGAATAAGGTGAAGAGAAAGAGGGGAAAAGAAGGCTCTGGGTTACTGTCTTCATGGTCAGACCCACTTAGCTCTGTCTTCCATTCTCCCAGTGACTACAATCACAGCACAGCTCAAAGTCAATAAATCTTCTCCAAGAGAATAAAGCAAAGTACCAGTGACTTTCATTTATGAACCAGAAGCACACCAGGAATGTGACTATATGGGAAGAAACACATGTATTCTCTTGGGACGCAGCACTCTTCCTAGGGCTTCAAGATTTGTATTCCAAAATATAACTGATATTCTGGCAGAAGCCCCCATTGCTCTGGGCTTGCTCACCCCCATGGCTATGGCCACCAAGGAAGAACTTATAACTGTACCTGCACCATGGCCCATCTCCATGAGCTGGACGTCCACAGGTTACCCTGATGCCTGCTTTATCTGATTATTCCTTGAGTTATTATTGAAAAACTGATCTCAAATAGTACTCCTAGATGGATTTCTGGCCAACTAGAGGAAAACTGTACATATACTAACAGTTCATCAAAGAAGTCATCTCTAGATACAGTGGTGGTTTGAGGACTCATTAATTGGGACAAACAACTAACTTGAAAAATTAGTACTTCTAAATTTTAGAGTAAATAAATTTTGAATTTCTCTTTTCATTCCTCTTTTTGCTCATTTATCTTTCTATTGGCACATCCAGTAAGTGTCAGGTGCTGTGTTTATTAAAAAAAGGAGAAATTATCAAGTTTGCAGATGTGAACCACATCAAGATGATGTAGTTTGATAAACATTAATTAAATATCACTGGGAAATGACTGAATGCTGGTCCACTTATTCACTTATTTCATTCAATCATTTGTTCAGTGTACATTTATCAAGCTTCTGAACTGTGGCAGGACTTGTGGTAAGTGTTGGAAATGCTGTCTTGAGCATATTATATTAAATACCTGATCAGGAATTTATACTCCAGTGAAAAGATGAGAGACAACCAATAGACATCAATTAATGTCAGTAGCTACAAAGGATATAAAGTAGGAAAGGAAACAGGGTTTCAGGAAAACCATACTACAGTGAAATAAAGAATCACCCCAGCTTAGGCACAAGTGCCCTCTGTTCTCTGAGCCAAGACACTGCAAAATTCAGTCACAAAACTTTTATCCCTGAATAGTTGTGAAAAACACACCCAACAAAGCATCTACACATGGATGAGGTCTGAAAGAAGCTCCGCAATGTCAGAGGTGAAAGAAAATAGCCTATCATTTTTTATTTTGTTTGTTATTGCCTTAAAACAGTGGTAATAAAACCAGTTTAATTCATACCAATAAAAATGACAACAAAGCATTAGGTAAAGTCTAGCACTAGTTACGTAAACATTGGGTAATGAATGATTGAGGTCATGGGGAACAGAGAAGCAGAGCAGTGCTGTCTCCAGCACTGTCGTTCTAATCATTTCCATTAATCTGAACAGGCAGGATCATTTATTGCTTATTGCTTCATTTCTCCAGGAGCAATAAAATGTAAGAGGCCATTGCTGATCAAATTCAGAGGGTCCAAAGCGATGATAAATGTATAAATTTAAACTAAGTTGGTAAAGACTTCATCACACATTACTACTCACTTAGGAAAACATCAGAAATTAAATAAATTTCTATGGCATCCATTGTAAAATAATTATCAAGGTGGAGAGGAAGCATGCTAATGTTTTTGAGTCTCTGTGTGTGCATTTATAGACAATTGTACAAGATGCTTTATGTATATAATCTACTAAAGGCTTCCGAGAATCAAGTGTCACTCTGTTGTTTTACAGAATGAGAAAAAGTAAAACTGGAAAGATTAAATCATGTGCAGAAAGATACACAGTTTTAGGTAGCAGAATGATATACTTGACTTCAAAGTTGATGGCAGCAGTAAGAATGCATACTCAAACAGGGAACACAAGAAGCCAGAGAGCCAGGAGAGCATGTGATGCACTTGCCTGCATATCACAGACCTGGTTTAATCCCTGGCACCCCATGTGCCCACCAAGTCACCAAGAGTGACATCTGAGTGCAGAGACAGGACTATGCCCAGAGCCCCACAGGGTGTGTCCAAAAACTAAAACAAAAAATGTGTGACACACCTGTTAGGAAAACAAGTGAAAGATAGAATAACTATCAGAGAATGAAAGCCAACTACAACCAAACATGTACAAATGGAATGGGTTTATCAAATAGTTGTCAGAAAAACAAAAGCATAGCTGGGGATGCAACTGAACTTTTGGACTTCAGGGAATCAACTAAAATAAACTGCAAAATCATATAATGAAAAGTCCCTTTAGTAGGAGGAAAAGACCCAACTGTCTGACCCATTTTCCTCCACTTATGAACCATGTAAACATTTTTTTTTATTATTAAAGAAATCTATTCATCCAAAGTTAGGAAGCTGAATTGCAGACATTCAAGGAGTCTTTTAAATTTAAGATCATGGAACTATTTTTGGAAAAACCAGTGTCAAAAAGATTACTACGTACCCAACAAATTTCTGCAGGTATACAGGTAAGAAGTAAGTCCTTCAGTTTGACTCGTTTTTATAATGAGCAGAAGTCAGCATTCAATCCCTGTCACCATTTACTCAGATACAACACACACACACACACACACACACACACACAC
>PVKC010042934.1:0-11863 GCA_004027635.1 Crocidura indochinensis | reverse complement strand
AATTTCAAGTAAATAAATAAAACTAAATAAAATAATAATAATAAAACTAAAGAAAACTATCTTAGATAAAAGTAGAATTATTTGGGGCCTGGGAGATAGCATGGAGGTAGGGCATTTGCCTTTCAGACAAAGGGTCATCGGTTCGAATCCCGGTGCCCCATATGGTCCCCCATGCCTGCCAGGAGCAATTTCTGAGCATGGAGCCAGGAGTAACCCCTGAGCACTGCCGGGTGTGACCCAAAAAGACCAAAAAAAAAAAGTAGAATTATTTTTTTATTTTTGGTTTGGGGCCACACCCAGCCACACTCAGGGGTTACTCCTGGCTCTGCACTCAGACATCACTCCTGGCAGGCAAGGGAGAACATATGGGATACCAGGGATCAAATCTGTATCAGCCACATGCAAGGCAAATGCCCTACTCAGGCCCCCAAAAGTAGAATTTTAAAAGGTTTAAAACTTTTTACATTTCATACTATAAATATAATTATTTATTTTTATTCATTTATTTGAGAATGGTATAAAAGCTGATGTTTTCTGGCTAATTTTTATCTCTAATTTTTCTTTTTTTTGTTTGGTTTTTGGGCTACACCCAGCAGTGCTCAGGGGTTACTTCTGGCTCCATGCTCAGAAATTGCTCCTGGCAAGCACAGGGGACCATATGGGACACCAGGATTTGAACCGATGACCTTCTGCATGAAAGGCAAATGCCTTACCTCCATGCTATCTCTCCGGGTGCTTTATCTCTAATTTTATGAAAATGTATTGAAAAAGAATATCTAAATTCTTTTTTGTCTTTTATTTATGTTCACATCTGGCTAAAACACAATAGAGTTAACCCTTGAATAAAGGGTGAATTGTGAAAGGTTTCTTTCTATTCATGGTTTAGTATTTATGATTTCAACCAATCAGATCCATGACTGGATGATATCCATTGTGTCCCTGAGAGTGGGCCTTGCTTATATAGGGGTTCCACTATTGTAGGTAGATTTTCAGTTTGTTGGGATATCCTATCCTTGTGGCTATTCAAGGACCAACTTGTTTGCTCATCCATGCCCTGTGTAGACATCAAGGGCCACATCTGGGTCCTTCCTGCAAATGTTAGTGATTATGGACTTGAGGGCACTCAACAGGAAGAAAGCATACAGATTTGGTGATAACTGAGAGTTTGAAAATACTTGCTGGCACACTTCTGTGTAAGGGCTGGGGGTATTTCTGGGCAACAAGTGAGTCAATTAGATATACTATGAAAGAAAAGGTGGGCAGAAGCAGATGGAAAGAGTGTCAGGGATTTGTTACTTACAATGCTGGGTAGATCCTTCTGGTTCTTAGCGTGTGTCAGGGAAACACTACTGGGAGGCAGGACATAGCTGGTGGCTTTTACTTTATCCCATGCTTCCTTGTACAAGTTCTGTAGGAGAGAAATATTTTTTGTAAAATCAGAAAATGCAGGCTAATTGGTTTCTGGGGAGCAGATTTTCCCTCACATTTCTTCCCTTCTCTGAAAGAACCCCCAGCTCTCACTCAGCAGGGTCTAAATACCCCTAAGTAAATAAGTGGCTTAATACCACTACCATGATTTCACAGCCCATTATTTTGTTCGCTGCCATAGTACTTATCACAGTTGGACAGTTATCAGACTTTCAGATGTCTATTCTACTTATCCCCATCAGTTTAGAAATTTATGGAAGATGAAAATCACTAACATTTTAACCATTCTATTATTCCTATCCTTTTTTAGGGCTACTGCAAATTCAAGAATGCTTCCATGCCTACGCATTTATTTGCCCTGTGTATTTATGTTCATTTAAAAAGCCTATAAAATATGGATAATAGCTTTATTCATAAATCTTAAATCTTAAAAATAACTCAGGTGTCCTTCAACTATGAAAGGAAAAGGAGGATGTGCTGCATCCATGCAGTGGAATATCATACTGAAACAAAGACAGAAAACTGCTGCTCTGTGCACCAATGTATATAAAAATAAATTCATATTGGTGATTATGTAGTTCAATTTACATGACATCTGGAAAAATAAGACAACAAAGACCAAAATTATCTTTATAGATGAAAAGGAAGGGAAGGCGTAAGAAGAAGAAAGTTTTGTGGAACAAGTTTTGTGGAACTTTTATATTTTAACTGCACTGGTAAGTACTATGCATTTATCAAAGGCCATGATTTTAAATACAAAAAACGTTCGATTTTCCTATGTAAATTAAAACAAAGAATCAGCTAAAATTGAGGGGAAGGCCAAAATGAAAAACAACTCAAAACAACGGAGCTGGGAGAGACAGCACAGAGGTAGAGCATTTGTCTTGCATGCAGCCAACCCAGGAGGGAACCAGTTTAATTCTCTGAATCTCATATGGTTCCCAGCCTGCCAGGGGTGATTTTTGAGCACAGAGCCAGGAGTAACTTCTGTGTACCACTGGGTGTGGCCCCCAAACCAATCAATCAATGAAAAAATAAATAAAGTTTAAAAAACCATGACAAGTAAATAAAATTACACTAAACATAGAAGGCTACCCTGAAGAAAATGGAGAAGAAACAACTAAATTATGTTGGAAAACGGTTTTTGACTGTCTACTCTAGAGACAAAAATAACTACATATGCAATGAAATCTAGTTAGTATATTAATTTTTTTTTGATTTTTGGGTCACACCTGGCGGTGCTCAGGGGTTACTCCTGGCTCCATGCTCAGAAATTGCTCCTGGCAGGCACAGGGGACCATATGGGGCACTGGGATTCGAACTGATGACCTTTTGCATCAAAGGCAAACGCCTTACCTCCATGCTATCTCCCAGGCCCCAGTATATTAATTTTTTATAACGTTAGCAACTCTGAAAATATTTAAGATGAGATTGAATAATTAAGGCAAAATTTTTCACTGAAAAGAACAAAAGATGTAAATGGAAAAAATTGGGGAAGGGAGAAAGCTAGAATGAACTCTTTGGAATCAGTATAAACACATGATTTTGGAATATAAAGTTGAGTAAATACAGAAATAGATGTTAAAGGAGGTTAGGCACTCTATTTCTTTCAAACTTTGTCTAATAAAAAGTTCACCTAGTGACATCCCTACAGCAATGAGCACAATTAGACAAAGAGCATTCTCTTATAATTCAGGGTTGCTTGTCAAGGTAGTTTCAGAGAAAAAATATGAAATCAGTTTAATATACCCTGTGGTACCAGGTGGGAATTGTTCAAAAATACAATGGTGAGGTATGTCAAAGGCATGCCATATGAGAGAGTACCTTAAGACTAAAGTTAAAACAATCTAAGCTACAAAATAAATAACATTGTTAGACAGTAGCCCATAGCATATTCATAAATATTCATAAATTCATAAATATTGGTATAAACAATGGGGGAAACTAATTGTACTTTATAAAAGAATTCCCATTAAAAAAAGAGAATTCCATTTAAAAATCTGAAAGGAATAGGGAAAATCACCAGTAAGGGTATTTCCTGGCAATAACTGTGGCAGGCAAGATCTACCAATTGATGCTAAAATATGCAAGAGAAAGAGAAAGTTTGAAGAGAAATAGGAGATTTGCATAGAGCCCAATGAATTGTCTCCATTATACTTATAAATATAAAAGAGATAATAGAAACATGGAGAAGCTCTTCATAGATCAAATTATCCAACTAACCAAGGTAAACACCATCAGTTACTGATATCATGAACAAATTGCCATTAAGAAGGGAACCCCAGCGCATTCAGTCTAATCCATCATACAAAACAAATTTGAGGGTAATTTTGTATTATAAACCATTATAATTATTCAAAAGTATCAAGATCCAAGGCTGGAGTAATAATGTAGCAAAGTAGGGTGCTTGCTTGCATGAGCTGACCTGGGTTCAATCATAGGCATATCAATTGGTCCCATAATCACCATTAGTGTGAACCCTGAACTCACAACCAGGAGTAGCTCTGAACAGGAGTAGCTAAGTATGTCCTCTTCATTCCCCCCACCACACACACACACAAAGGGTAGTGGCCATAGAGCAGGTTTCACCAAACCATTAATGATGAGGATAATGTACAGGGTTGATCCCAGTCATTCCATGTAGTCCCCTAAGCACCGTCAGAAGTATTTCCTAACTGCAGAGCAAGAAATAAACTCTGATCATCATCAGGTGTGGCCCCCAAATAAAAATGAATAAATAAAATTGAAAGATAAATACAATTTTGGATGGTCTTCTTTAAAAAAAAAAAGCATAAAGATCAGAAAAATACAAGAAAAATTGAGAACTGATATATCAGAGAAATCTAAGGGCCCATAATAACTAAATGCAGTAAATCTGCAATTGATGGGCCCAGAGAGATAGCACAGCGGTGTGTGCCTTGCAAGCAGCGGATCCAGGACCTAAAGTGGTTGGTTTGAATCCCGGTGTCCCATATGGTCCCCTGTGCCTGCCAGGAGCTATTTCTGAGCAGATAGCTAGGAGTGACTCCTGAGTGCTGCTGGGTGTGACCCAAAAACAAACAAAACAAACAAACAAACAAAAAAAAAAAACAAAAAAAAATCCATGATTGACATCCAAAACAGAAAAGTTCATTAATGGAGAAAAAAAAACAGTGCTAAAACCTAAATTCACATAGAATTAGCATTAATTCCTTAGCTTTTTTTTTTTTAAATTTGGACTATATCTAGCAGTGTTCAGGGCTTATTTCTGACTCTGCACTGAGGGATCAGTACTGGTGACCTTGGGAAACGATATGAGGTGCCAGGGATCGAACACCGATTGATCTTGTGCAAGACAAGCATCCTACCACTGTACTATGCCCATAATTCCTTATATTTGAGAATTGTACTGAGAGAGACAAATGTATAGGAATTCTCTGTACTATTTTGCAACCTTTCTGTAAGTCTAAATTATTTAAAAATTAAGTTAAAAATGTTTGTTAAGTCAACAATTCAAGAGGAAATAAAAAGTACTATTACTGGTCTGTATGCACTGCAACTGAAGAAGGCAGAGAACATGCTTAAGGTCAACCAAGAAGGGCTTCATTAGTATCCATAGGCACTGAGAAAGGAGTTGTTGAATTTATGCCAACTAGAAAGTGTTATGGTCACTATAACATAAAAGCTCAGAAAAAAACTGATGCAATCTTTGGATACAATATTCATTTTCTTATTTTTATTATCTCCAAAGAGGTCAAAGGTTGCTCAAATATAAGAGTAAAACCAACTTACACTGCTATAAAGATTCTTTAGATTCTTGGTTCTGTCATGATCCACTGTGTCCACAACTGTTGTATATTTGTCCTTAATCCGATGATAATTTTCTTTATATTTTACCTACAGACAACATAAAAAAACCTGGGTTATAGTTTCTACTATTTGAAATTATATAAAGAAAATTTGCCTCAACAGAGAAGTACAAGGAAAACATACCTCACTGGCATTAATGCCACTTTGAACAGCAGTGACATAAAGTGGAGTGTCTGTGACCAGTTTGTAATTTGGTAGATTTTCTTTACTTGCTGCCATATATTGTATCTGTGAAGAAATAAAAAGTCAAAAACTTGGTGAAATACAGGCCATCAATTAGTCTTAGCAATTTGTCCAACTTAGCTATGCTTTATTTCTAATTTAGACTTTAATCCTAACGCAGACTGTCATTCTTTTTCCTGAATACTCAATAGCTGTCTAGACTGAGAATTTCCCTTGACCAAAAGCAGGATTTGGATCTTTACCAGGCCTATTTTTCAATTTGTTGTTTTACATGGAGGATAAGACCTCCGAAATCCCAGTCAGGCTTTCCAGACTGAATTTATATAGGGAATTTTCCAAATGCCTTAAAAACAACTTAAAATAAAATGAGCTTTGATTTGGAAGAGGTTCACTATTGAACTCTTCCTAATGAACTTTGTATTAGAAAGATCTAATGCCTAAACCCACAGAAGAGACTCAAACTCAAAAGATTTAGTATATGAACATGACACCAGAATAGCTTTTATTTTACGTTTTATTGACCATAAGGACTGTGCTCAGGAGTCACTACTGGGGAGATTTGGGGGCCATATGGGGTACCAGGGAATAAAACCAGGTACTTCACATGCAAGGCAAGTGCCCTGCTTGATGTACTATTTCTCCAGTACAAATTGGCAATGTTTAATTTATTTTCTCTGCCTGGTCGGGGGCACATTTTTTGCTCTTGGTGTACTATTGATAGCACCAAGGGGTTCCCTTTACCTAGTAGGATTTGGTATTTCACAGAAGATGCTCACCTGACTCTGTAGGTCATATGACTTCTTGGCATGGAGAATCTGGGGTGTATCCCAAACATAGCACCCAATTCCTTTCAGCCAATTCAAGTCATCTTTATATACATTCTGCAAGAAGAATAAATTAAAAGGTGATACGTGATAGTGGAATTTATTATGAATCTTCTGATAATTCCCTATCAGCCCTTGGAACTAGACAAGCAATAATTTAGCAGTAAGCAGATGGATCTCTCAACAGTTGGAAGATCTTTAGGGCCCGAGCCAAAAGTACTTCAGGAGGAAGCCAATAATAAAGTTAGAATTAAACAGATGAAATGTGCAACAAAGATATCTCATAATTCAGAGTGGATTCTTATCAAACATGGCTAATTGTGCCAGTTTGTGTTGAGAAGCAACAAGTTTATAAATAGAAAGAAAATGGGAGCATGAAAGACTGAGGCAAAGCAGGTGAAACAAGATACAAAAATGCCATCTTACATCACTCAAGATTTCCTGTGCATTTCGGGCCCGAATAACATTGGGTTCTTCTGGAAGAGATGTCCATTGGTGGAAGTAGTGCCGGTATTCCAGGTCACTGAGGATGTACTGGCACTTTTTAGCTAGTACGTGATTCATCATATCATTGGGGATATGAACATTTGCTTTGGTGTCTTCATAATCTCTTCGGTAGTTTAACTAAAATGAAAATTTAAAGACAAGCATAAAAAAGGAAGGAAAATGTATTCTTCAGATGAGTCACTTTTTTTTTCTTGGTTTTTGGGTCACACCCGGCAGTGCTCAGGGGTTACTCCTGGCTCCATGCTCAGAAATTGCTCCTGGCAGGCACGGGGGACCATATGGGGCACCGGGATTTGAACCAATGACCTTTTGCATGAAAGGCAAACGCCTTACCTCCATGCTATCTCCCGGGCCCCCAGATGAGTCACTTTTAGAGTCTTGTTTCTTTAATAAAGATACATGGCTTCAAAATAGACTTAATAAGTTAAAAAAAAAAGTCGTATGTTGGGGCTGGAGCAATAGTACAGCAGGAAGGGCATTTGTATGCCTATTTGTATGCAGCCGACCCAAGTCCAAATACCTATTATCCCTTTTGGTCCTCTAAGAATCAACAGGAGTAATTCCTGAGTGCAAAGCCACAGGTAAACCAAAAACCATATGTCAATATAATCTGCTTTAAAAAAATTAATCCTCCAATCTCTCTCTTTTCTTTTTTCTGTTTTCAGTTCATTCCTAGAATTGCTCAGAGCCAACTCTGGCTCTATGCTTAGTGATCACTCCTGGTGATACTTGGGGTTACCAGGGGTCACCAGGGATCAAACTTAGGTTAGCCATGTGCCTCCCCCACCTCCCCCCCCCAAAAAAAAAGCCCTACACATTGTACTATCTCTTTGGTCTAAATATCTCAGTCTTTTTCTAACATAAATAACTAGTGACCTGGTTGTTTCTCCTCCCACAGACAAAGTCTTCTGGGTCTTGTAGTGGAAAAAACAAAGCATTAGCAATTAGAAGCCAACAGGTTAGCTGGCAGTGAATCCCAAGACTAACTCATTCTTCACCATCCCGTCTCCATCTAACCTTGAACCTCAAATCAGATTGTTAATAGGCAGGCACAATCATACATTTGTGCAAATCTTATGTAAGTGAACAATTGCTTACCGCACTTCTCATCTTTTGGAAATCCAGAGAGTGAACCACACCAGGGAACTCACTGATTTCTTTTCCAGCCAGATAGTGACCCTTTTGCTTCTCATATGTCTCTTTATATTTTAGCTGTGAAGAATGCACAACATTGAGAATCACTGGGATTTGTTAACCAGCTTCTATCTCCTCAATAATAGCTCTTTAGCCCATGACAAGCAATGTTCTACTGACCTCACTGTTCACAAAGTCAGCATGCTTGGCTCCAACAATGGGAATATAACGTTCATCCAAGGTATAACCATAAGCCTTGGTTCCTTCCCAGGCCCCTTTATACAATATCTAGAACAAAGAAATGTGTGTTAATGAAACTTTGTATCTTTCGTTTGGGGGGATACTGCTAAAACAAAAATGGTAAAAATCAAGGTAAAATATTTCTGTTTAAAGGTGAGGTTTAAACTGCTGAGAGTCACTAGAGTGCCCATCTAAGAAAAGTACAGTCATTTGACAAGTTTCGAATTAAATTTTCAAATTAAATTTGTGCACCAAGGCATTATTTAACAGTGTTTAACATAATTTACACTTTTTTTTATAAAAGTAGAAACAAATTTACTATGGAAATAAAATTACCAAAGACTGCTGCCCTTTGGCATATATACATGCATACTGTGTGTACATACACAAACACTCTCACACACACAGAGCATCCTCTAATTGAAATAAAATTTGGAGTGAAAGTCTTCCATTTTTTGTTAGGATGAATGTGAATATGGTTCCTAATAAGAGACTTGCCTTTCTTCTTTTTTCTCTGCGGATAGTTACTGAGTTCTGTGTGCCCAGAACTGCTTAAGCACTCCTATATTGACTCTCCATTTATGGAATGCCTTTCCTCCCACCTGTAAAGTCTTTTAAGGTTCTGGATCATGGGTTCTGCTCCTTGGTGCTATCTATAATGCTAGTAATCCAGAAGCTTAAAATAGCACTTGAATAAATGCTAACCCTGAAAAATAGTCTATATGATAAATAAGATTAAATATTATAAACATAGTATATCTTCTAATTGCTCAAAGAATCAGTCATGAATATGAATAAGGTCAAAACTTAAAATGGGGTTGAAATCACATAAAATAGAACTTACGGTACTGTAGAGTTTCCCCATGTCTTTGGAGTGGGTAATATGTGGAGTATCTGGAGAAAATATATACTTTCCCTTTAATTCTTTATTAAATGTTTCTTTATATTTTACCTAAGAAGAGAAAACAAAAGCAAAATGTTTCACTACTAATATGCATGCAATAATTAAACTATAGAGATTCAAACTAATAAGTTGAATTTTAGCGGCTTTCACTAATAAAACAGAATAATTTGGAAAAGAATATTGATATTATCTAAAAATAGGTAAAGTGTATCACCTACTAGTGGTGTTTAAAGACCTTCCAATAAAGATAATCTTACAACTTACGCACATATCCATTTTCTTATGAACAACTGTACTTATGAACAATCAGGAATTAAGCAAATTTATTCAAAGATATATACCTAACTGCACAAACCATGTGCTTCATTATACATACAGAAAACTTACATCACTTTGATTGACTGAGTTAATCTTGGCCAAAACAATCTCTGGAGGATCTACCACACTTGTAAAGTTGGGATAATTATCAAGAGCCTCTTTCTTATATTTTATCTGCAAATAAATAGAGATGATTAAGCTAGGTCTTTCCCAATAATGTGCCTACCCCTAGGTAATGTTAGGCCTAAAGAACAAATTTATATACCTGATTAACCATTTCCTGGTTCTTAGTAACCCTCAAATGGTCCACAGAATCCAAGGGGATCCAGCCAATTCCTTTGAGCCACTCCAGGTCAGCTTTGTAGACGTTCTAAGAGCAAGAAGAAAGATCACAGGTATAAATGAGTTCGACATAAGATTTTAGAAGACAAACCAGTAATACTTTTTTTCAGAAACTTTTTTAAAATTAAAAATTTTTTGGACCACATCCTGTGTCACACCTTGTGACGCTCAGGGGTAACTCCTGGCTATAAGCTCAGAAATTGCTCCTGACTTGGGGGACCATATGGGATACTGGGGGATTGAACTGTGGTCCATCCTGGGTCAATCGCGTGCAAGGCAAACCCCTACCGCTGCACCATCGCTCCAGCCCCCTTTTCCAGAAACTTTTTAAGGATGTCTCTCTAGTGGCTGTTCCTCACTGATTCAATTATTACTTTATATAAAAAATGTTTCTTGAGCCTGTTATTTTGAATGAAACACTGTGCTAGGAGTTTGATGGAATCTAGATGTAGATGTAGTTTATGCCAAAAGAGAAAGTGGTGAAGAGTGTAACAGCACTGCTCAAATGTATGGAAACTGAGGACAGAGAATGCTGTTTTCAGCTATGAGCAGATAAAATGTCTTTCTGAATATTTTAATTAAATAATAAAAATTAAACAAACAAATGCTCATATGGTGTAGGAGAAGGAGGTAATTCCTCTGTTACAGTTTATGTCTCCCTTTTCCCAACTAGTCTTGCAAATCAAATTTTCACCATGTCATTCTGTTGCAATGGTCAGTGTGACAGGATGTTTAAGTGTGGCACCTGTGCTACAAGCAGTCCTTGACTTCCAGTTTCCAGTTAATAGTGATGAGAAGACAGTTTGCTTAATGCACCTGAGCATCATGCTAGTTTTCTGTTCCCTACTGATGACATTTGGCAGGTCCATATTCTGATTTTGATATGTAGTGATCTAAGTTAAACTCTTTATCCTAACTTTAACTTAGATCACTACACATCAAAATTCTAACTTTAACAAAGTTATACATGAAGGCTTCTGAATCACTTTTATACTGGTTTATCTGTATTTTTTTAAATCTTTTGCTTTAATTCCTTGTGAATAACTCCATTATTGTTTGCTAGGAATGAGCTGGTTGGCAAAGAATGGGGTATTTTCAGGACCTTGAATATATTATCACTAAAACTGAGGCAGTTAATATTGTACATTAGCTGATAAATATCTATGCAAATGTGAGAGAGGAGGTATTGATGGTAGAGATGATATGAAAGCAAGGTGAGTTTTTTTTTAAAAAAAAAAAAACTCCCTTCGAAATCTATTGAGAAATGCACAATCAGTAGGCACAACCATCAAACAATCTTGGTTTCCTAGATGCATTCGCTTTATATCCAGCCTATTTCTTTTCTGGGGTCAAACTAAATATTTGTCACCCAAAGTTTCAAAGTCTGGCATTTTCTAATATGACATAATTCTGAGTATCTACATTTACAGAAAATAGAGAAAAAAATTAACTTACATCACTCTGGAGGTCATATGCCTTTCGTGCCTGGATAACATCATTTTGGTCAGGATGACATGTCCATTGATGAAGGTAATTACGGTAATCAATATCACTGACAAGGTTCTGTCCCTGCTTGGCAGCCACTACTGACACCATATCACCAGGGATGTTGATTTTAGCCTTTGTTTTATGATAGTCTTCTTTGTAGAGCCTGTCATTCTGGATCTGCCCTGCATGCTCAAACCAAACCAGCTTAGGATCATCTCTCATCTTTGACACACCAATATAGTGGCCTCTTTGCTTTACATGTTCAGCTTTGTATTTCAGCTGGTGGGAAAAAGAAATTTTCCATCAACATTGACAAACACATGGGGCAAAAGACTCAATGAATATTGGTAAATTCATTCCTGGACCTTTTACATCTTAGATATTAAATAACACAAAGAATTCAAATAAAATAAATACAAACTAAAAATAAAAAAGAATGTTTACCTTTCACTTCTGTTAAAAATTTATTTTAAGGCTAGAGACTTTTAAGTTTGGGACTTAGAGAACTTGGGTTTAGAAAAATAGTATAAAGCTTATGGTGCTTGTCTAGCGTGCAACTGTAACTATGAATCTTGGCATCTCCAGTCATTGTCCCTGAGCCTAGGACCAGAATGTAGCTCCTGAGTATTTCTTTTTTTTTTTTTTT
>PVKC010042932.1:0-11687 GCA_004027635.1 Crocidura indochinensis | reverse complement strand
CATTGCTGTTTGTGACTTCGTCAGTCATTGTCAGGATGTAATTTTCTCTACATTGTAAGGCAAATTTTATGGAATTTAACATTATCGATAAATAATATCGTTCTAAAGTTTTTGTTTTATTGTGTTATTTGTATCTTCCCGACCTATGTGAATACTTGCATGCAGAATATCCTCAATAAAAACTTATTGAAACTGAAAACAGTATACCATCCTATGTATTTTCGGTTTTAAAAATGTGGCTCTCGGGGCTGGGAGATAGCATGGAGGTAAGGCGTTTGCCTTTCATGCAAAAGGTCATCGGTTCGAATCCCGGTGCCCCATATGGTCCCCCGTGCCTGCCAGGAGCAATTTCTGAGCACAGAGCAAGGAGTAACCCCTGAGCACTGCCAGGTGTGACCCAAAAACCAAAAAAAAAAATAAAAAATAAAAAATGTGGCTCTCGTGACCAGAGAGATAGCATGGAGGTAAGACATTTGCCTCTCATGCAGAAGGTCCGTGGTTCGAATCCCGGCATCCCATATGGTCCCCTGATCCTGCCAGGCGCAATTTCTGAGCATAGAGCCAGGAATTACCCCTGAGCGCCGCCAAGCCACCACCACACACACACACACAAAAGAAAAGAAAAAAAAAAAAGAAATGTGGCTCTCAATATAAATTTCAATCGTGGTTTTGGCGAGATTTGGCTCAGTTGAAAAAATGGTTGCCGACCACTGTGTTAAGTGCTTACTTATTAAAGAAAGTTGGTTCAAAATCAAATAAATAATCTAGAGTTAGAATTATTTTTATTCATTTTTTTAACTTTTAGCCTAGATATATTCTTGTTCTCAATCTAAGCAGTGCATTAAAAACAAATTAAAACAGACAAACAAAAGGTTTACATATGCTAAGAGGTGGTCGATTGTTTTCAGATGCACAACAATATTGCTAAACATTTAAGGATACTATGGGGTGGGAGGTCCCAGAGTGACAGAATATTCGCACTACCCAGATTCAATCCTCACATACCATAATATGTTTGCTAGACCTTGGCGGGTGTGAACAGTGAATGCAGACACAAGAGCAAGTTCTGAGCACTGCTCAATGTGTCCATAATACTAAAAAAGTAAGATAAGATTTTTGAAATGAGACTCACTCACTTAGAAAATACATATATGAATCAGAAATGATGTATTTGAGTATGGCTTGAATATGGCTGACACAAGTTCAATTCTTGGTACCACCTATTCCCCAAGTGTCACCAATTGCAGTCCTGAAAGTGCTCACACATATCTAGATTGGATTCTAAAGGTTCTTGAGCAACACATGTGTGGTACTAGTAATTAACAAGACTGCAAAGCCTAAGTAGCTCTGGCCCTTACATTGCTAGGTCATTTGTTCAAGAATCATGGGAAGTGCCCCCTCCAAACATCCTGAGGAGTGATTCCCAGTGAGGACTGACCTCCTGAGGACAAGACACCTATAAAATATATATGTAAGTGCTCAAAACTATCAGAAATATTGAAAAAAATAAATTATATATATAATTTATTATACTTACAACCATTAAATAATATAGTAGAACAGAGGACCTGAGGAAGCTAGATAAAAGAAAACAAATATTGGGGCTGGCGAGGTGGCGCTAGAGGTAAGGTGTCTGCCTTGCTAATGCTAGCTAAAGAAGGACCATGGTTCGATACCACGGCGTTCCATATGGTCCCCCCAAGCCAGGGACAATTTCTGAGCGCTTAGCCAGGAGTAATCCCTGAGTATCAAACGGGTATGGTCCGAAAACCAAAAAAAAAAAAAGAAAAGAAAACAAATATTAACAAAAAGCAACAAAAACATATGTGATTATGGCTACGAATGGGACATCTATTAAGTATTATGAAGCTCCCATGATTGTTTAATGGCATTTGCTAAGAGAAAGCAAGAAGATAGATACCTGACTGTGGACTCTAAAACTGGGAAGTCATGTCTATTAGAAGGACTGGAAAGCAGGAAAATAGGAGAGAATGTTGTTACTGAGTCTCTGAACCCAAGCTAGATTTAAGGGACCTAATGGCAGAGAGAGTCATAGATTATAAGAATTGATAAGAACCTAGTAAGTAAAGGCCACATTAAATCCGGGGCTTCTTGGGAGAGTTAAAAGAAACAAAGGAAAAGGATAAAATTTGGGATTTTCAGTTCTAGGGATTGAGTGATTAGAATTGTTAGAGTGGTGGAATCAATTATAGGACAGGTAAATTACAGGAGTTTTTTGAGTCCAGAAGCATGGCTAAGTGAAGCCAGGGTGATGTCAAAGTGAATAATGGAAGTAGAAAGCAACAAGAAGGAAAGAATATGTGGAGCAAATGATAGATTCATATAACGAATGACAATAAAAATAGTAAACACCAAATCTTGAGCAACTTTAGGATAGCAGAAAAATGGACAGTTCTTATACTAGTTATTTTTTTATATTGTGATTCAAGCTGAAGGCTTACTAAGAATAATACCTAATAGTACTGCGTGTTGTAGTTCTCTGAAATAACAAAATGTTCTTACCACAAGTCTTTTCTTTTTTTTTCCCTAACAACACTACTTACAATGGTCTATTTGCTAAGGGAAAAAAGGTCCACTGAATCTATTTTTACAAACTTGGAGCTGAAGTTTTACTTTTTGAAACAGATTGGTAAAATCTAGTTTCCTGAGAAAGTTATTACTTTCCATTACTATTCAAGCCTCCAACATAACTCTTTGCAGTTATACAAAATGAACAGTAGATTGTCATCCTCAAAAGCTCTGCTCTTTTGTTGAACTTGTAATGATTTGCTTGGCCTTTTATTGCTTAAAAGAGCAAGGGGAGTGGTAGTGCTGAGCTATTATTATAAGAATGTTTGCCCTGGGATTACTGCAACCACTGACCAAGCCAAGACTTTATTTCTCTAGTTCAGCATTTCCTTTTTTTAACTGTGATTTTTTTGTGTGTGTGTGCATGGTGATAATAAATAATATATCTCTAAACATAGCCACCCACTGCTGTGAAATTCAAAAGCCATTCACTACTAAACTCCCCTTTGGAACTCAAAGTACAGAGCTGCTGGTTGAAACAACATCCCCAATACTCAAAGACAAAGAAAGGTAGACATTATAAAACCTTTGCTATGTTGTAAAATAAAGGAGACAGAATAATGCAAGAGCAGCATAATTCAGACAGAGTAAGTATCATTTCTCAGTAATAAAAATTCCCAGTCCATTAAAATGACAAATCATATTATTCTGTATTCATACAGTATCATCTTATATAGAAATTTAACATGTTTTACTAACATTTTCTCATTAACTGTACCACCATTTCCACGTAATATATGGTGATAGTTTTACTGCTATTTTTTCTTCTTCTACCTGTGCTAAATAATGGCACAGTAAGGCCATAAACCCGATGGCATTCTATGGATGGGTGAAAGCAAGAGTTGCTTATGTTTACCTAATATTTATCCACTGAATTGGTAGTGTATCCTAAATTCAGTTTTTGTTTTCTCCTCAAGTAATTGAGAAAAATTGGACTGAGATTGCACACTCAATTCACGATATTAATAGATTTCATTTGACTAAGCTTATAGGCATTCATTAAATATTGTCCCAATAATTATCTAATTTCTCTGGTAGGCAGTGAGTTATTGCCTATAAACTTCACAAATTTTGTGAAAAGTTAAAAAAATCAAATTAATTGACTACTACTGTGTTGTTGAGGAAGTGAGAAACTAAAAAAAGAAGGATCAAAAACTCCAAATGCTGACTAAAGCACATATTTATTGTCTCGTCTTTATTAAAATTTAGCCCAGAACTTCACAGATACAAAACTAATATTCTAGTACTGATCTACATCCCTACTCTTAAATAAACTGTTTTAAAACACACATAGATTTTTAAGAATATTCTCTATATCTGGTTATTTAGTGGATTGAAAATTTTAATTATAACTAAAATGATTACATTATTATATATTATAAGGTGATAGCATGTGGTATTTTAATACTTTAATATTTAATTTGATGCTTTAATAATTCTCGTGTCTGCATTTCATCTTTTCCTGGTTGTATTCAACTGTAAATTATAATAATTGAAGCTGCTCTCAAATCTCTGTTCTTTTTTTTTGGGGGGGGAGGGGGTTTAAGTCACATCCGGTTATGCTGAGTGGTTACTCTTGGCTATGCACTCAGAAATTGCTCCTGGCTTGGGGGATCATATAAAGCACTGGAGATTGAACTGAGATTTGTTCTGGGTCAGCCACATACAAGGCAAATGCCTTACTGCTGCACTACAGCTCCAGCCCCCAAATTTGTATTTTCATCAGAAAGTTCTTTTACATTAAATATACCCTACTAATATCATAGTTTTGAAGTCCTTTCTTACAGTGTGCAAACATACACATAGACTGTAGGTTTCTCTTTCATCGGACCACTAAGATAAATATTATTTATATCTATAATTTTATTTTTTCAAATTTGTTTATGTACCTGTGTGTTTTGTGGCCTATTTGAAGGTAAGGGGGTAAAGGAGCTTAATATATCAATCAATCTTAATATATGACATCTGATATACACTCTAATTGTGAAGAATGAATAATTTAATTAAACCTTGCTGATTCCACTGTATCTTAGTATTTCACTTTATTTATTTAGAATGAATATTTAGCCAAGAAAATGACAAATGAATGAAGTAATGAATGAAGGCATTCAATTGATCAATAAATCTATTATAAAATTTAGTTTTCTGAAAGCAGCTCTCTGGAGAAAACCACTTAGTCGAAGGATTGACTTTCTACCATGAGTCATTAAGATATGTGCAGTCAGCTACTGACCTGGACCTCTACATGTACATAGTTTAAACAAAACAAAAACAGGTGCAGCTTTAGCCATATTTTGTTTGTGACTGATCATAAACATGACCGCTATATTTTATTTCCAAAATTTTAATAGTTGTTATCTTGAATATCTACTTTCAACTGACTAACGCAGGACTCAAAAATATGCTTTACACCAAAATTTCTCCCCTGACTGCAAAACCAAGTAGAACCATACAAATAGTAAAAATTATTCTGTACTTTGAACACCCGAAGAATAAATTTGAATTTTTCAATGTAGGTCATCTTTATATCCTACTAATCATTGGCATGTTTTAAATTACATCTTCTTAGAACAGTCTACTCCTGTTTTCATTTGCCTTTGAGTTTTCTTCATAGTGCTTCACCTAACATGAATTTATTTCTATTAGGATCACAATATAAATACTGTGATAAATCAAGTATTACTATAATTTTAAATATGGCATTTTAAAATGAATGCATTATCATCAAGTATCTTGTAATTCAAACAAGTAAAATATTTTCACTTTTCTTCATGTAGGGTCATTAAAAGTACATTTCAGAATATATAATTTAAAGAACATATATATGTGAGAATGTCTCCCATATTAAATTGACAATTATAAACAATTTTGTTATTTTGTTTTTTGGGGGGCCACACCCATTTGATGCTCAGGGATTACTCCTGGATACGTGCTCAGAAATCGCCCCTGGCTTGGGGGGACCATATGGGACGCCAGGGGATCGAACTGCGGTCCTTCCTTGGCTAGCGCTTGCAAGGCAGACACCTTACCTCTAGTGCCACCTCGCCAGCCCCAACAATTATAAACATTTTATATAAAATTTAGAAATATAACTTTATCCTATTGAAAGACATCTTCACTGATATTGTTAAAAATGTCATTAAAGATAAAAATGTTCTTACATACTCAAATAAGAATATTTTCAGATAATTAATTCAGTCACCAATTTAAATTTCTAAACAAACACAAGTTTCAGCAATAGCTGAGGTTAAAAAAGTTATATGAGGGGCCCGGGAGATAACATGGAGGTAAGGCGTTTGCCTTTCATGCAAAAGGTCATTGGTTTGAATCCCGGTGCCCCATATGGTCCCCCGTGCCTGCCAGGAGCAATTTCTGAGCATGGAGCCAGGAGTAACCCCTGAGCACTGCCGGGTGTGACCCAAAAACCAAAAAAAAAAAAAAAAAGAAAATTATATGAGATGTATTTTTTTATGAAATATCCTGTATCTTACTCAGATCAATGGGCATGAAGGTATTGAATCTGAAGATGTATCATTATCATAGTTAATTTTTATGAATAAGCATTGACAGTAACTATAAGGCTAATGAGAGTACTAACATATTATTGAAATAAGAGAAGTGCACTGTATGAGTCTAAAATTTCACCATAAAGTATATGGCCTTTTTCCCTAATGACCCTTACAGTATAAATTTATTTATATATGATTTTGAGTATTTTACTAAGTACCTATCTTCAAATAAGCACTGCATTTTTAAAATACTCAAACATAAAATCATATTATATATTTTATTTGGAATAATATTAATACTAGACCAATATATTCTTCAATCCATTTTTTGGTGCCAGACATCAGAAAAAGATTAAACAGCTATTAACATTATAGTAGTGACATTATCAATGATAATTTCATTTATCATTTAATAGTCTTTATACTATAATCTAGATATTTTATATTTATATTATAATATTTTAATTCTATATAAATAAAGATAGAAACTTGGGTTTCTACTTTTCATAAGATTTATTATTCCTAATATCTAATTGTAATGGATATATAACAGGAAGGGTAGACTTTATAATGTCAAATATGGTATTTAATATTCTTGTTTAAACAGCTCTTCATTAAAATTAACACCTTTGAGTAAATGATTTTTTCTTTTTGATGCCACACTAGAAAGTGCACAGGGGTTACCATATGCAAGTCAACCCTATACTCTACCCCTGGATCTCAATAAATGATGATTTTAATATCTATGAATAAGCAAAACATTCCTCAAGACCACTGGAATCCTAGTGAGCATCCAACAGAACATCAATCTAGCAGAACCCATAAATGAGGAACACACACTAAAATATTTAGAAGTATACATTCATTTCACTCTCTCCACCCCAGTCTAGATTATTGTTATAGTGTAGTGCTGAAAAAAAGATTCTTTCCCTTGTCCAATGTGTTCTTCCATTGAGGAAGAAAAATAAAATCTACAGCTAATTTCTCAAAATAAAGCAATGATAAGAAGCTCATTTTTTCAATACTTATGGAACTGACACAGATAGAAAGTAGGAGTCTAGGTCATAACAAAGGAAAGAAGAGGAGATTACCAGCCTGAAAATCTCAACAGCTGGTTGGTTACTGTACCTGGGAGTGAACACAGAGATACTAGGACCAGGCACTGATGCATACAAAATGCTGAGGACACTATCAACAGAACTTCACAAAACTTCTGCAGGGGTTTACTGATAAAGGGCTCTCATTGTTGCAACTAGTCTAGAAAACTAGGAAGAAGTGACCATCTTATCACATATTCAAACTCAAATGCAAAAGTGCAAGAACCGTGCAGAATAAGTGTAAAATGACATGACCAAGAACATAATAAATCTTCCACAACAGTCTCTAAATAAATGACCTATGGATTTTGTGACAAAAAAAATTAAGAACCAAGTAGACTATAAGAGAACACAGAGAGAAAGCTAAATGAAACCATGAAAACAATACATGAACAAAATGAGAAATCAATAGACATAGAAACCATGAAAAAGAACCAAAATACACTAACAAAGAGTAAAAAGTAGAGAAAATGTAATTTCTAGGAATAAAACGTTTATTAAGACTATACCATGAATGAAAACTGCATACACCAATTATTTGTAAAACTACTATATCAGTAATCAAAACTCTTTAAAGAAAAGTTCAAGAGTAAATGGCTTTGCATGCAATTCTTCAAATTTAGTTACTTAAAGTAGAGTTAAAACCAATTAATCCCAAAATCATTCAAAAAATGGAGGCAATGATAGGAATTCATCTGATGAGGGCATCACCCTAATATCAAAACTGGACAATACCAAGAAAATTACAGCCCAACTAATCTATATAAATGAATATATTTAAAAATTCTCAATAAATACTAGCAACCCGATTTTAATTACACATTAAATAAATCATAGAGTTAAATGGTAATGTTGATCCTTGGAATATGAAAATTAATCAATATGACATACCATTTTTTACAAAATAAAAGATAAAATATCAATCACAGAAATAATTACACTGAGAACCATAATAACAAAATGTTACTGTATGAGAGAAGTAGAAAGCCTGTTTAGAGTACAGGCTGATATTGGGTGGGGAGGAGGGACACTTGGGACATTGTTGATGAGAATGTTGCACTGGCGAAGGGTCGAAAAATAAAAAATTAAAAAAATATATCATCTAAGCAGAAGCATTAAGGAATTTAACAAAATTCAATAGCAATTTATTATAGTCTCCAAACATTATTATTATGGAAAGATCATATTGCAACATAATGAGGCTTTATAGGGAAAGGATCATCCCTAATAATTAACTTAATAGTGAAAAAAATGGAGATGACAAGGTTGCTTCCTCCCCATCTATTCAAAGTGGTACAGAAAATTGTAGCCAGAGAAATTAGGCAAATATATATGTATATATATTATGTTGATAAATATATGTACCAATCAGAAAAATATAAAATAGATATATTTTTTGCAGATGACAACATTTTACAAGTAGGTAATTCAAAACTTAGAACTAACTCACAAAAATCTATTAGGACTAGTAAACCCACCAAAATAAGGTAAAAAAAAAAAGCAAGTTATAAGATACAAATCAACATAAAAAACAACTTTCACTTATATAAAATAATAGTGAACTATCTGAAAGGTAATTAAAGAAAATAGTCTTGTTTTCAGTATCATAAAAAATAAAATATTGGGGCCGGAGTTGTGGTGCACCAGAAGGGTATTTTCCTTGCATGTGGCTGATCCATGCTGAACCAAAGATCAATCCCCTAGCATCCCATATGATCCTCCAAGCCAGGAGTGATTCTGAGCATATATCCAGGAGTAACCCCTGAGTATCACAGGGCGTGGTCCCCAAAACCAAAAAATAAAATAAAATATTTACTGATAAACTAAAAAATGCTACAAAACATAAAACAAAAATACTTTTCTACTGACATGAAAACAGTCATATAAATTAATGGAACAAAGTGCAGATACCAGAAATTAGATAATATATATACTGCCACTGATCTTTAGCAGGGATAGGAAAAATGCACAATGGGGAGATGATAGTATCTTTAGTACATGATGCTGTGACAATTTATTTATCCACAAGAAAAATAATGGAACTGAAATCTTATTTTACATCATACACAAAATCAACTTAGAAAGATTAAAGACTAAAAATATAAAATCACAAGAAAAAAACATATGAAAATATCTTTTAATATGGCCTGTAGAGATAATTTCATATATATCAAATGATTAAAATCAAAAGATGCCAAAAATAGACATGTTGAATTCATAAAACTAAAAGCCCAGAATATGTGTTTCCTTTGTGAGTCAACCTATCTAAAGGGAGAGAATAGTTGCACACCAATCACCTCCCCCAGTCTCAAAGCTTAGCATCTATCAAGACATCTAGTCCATCTGCCCTTCCAATCCAGGTGTGTCATGTTGGGGGGCATCTTCAGATTTAAAATTTAAACCAGGGGTCTCAGGTGCCTCAGAGCATCTACTCTGTCTATGCTCCCAATGCAGTAACAGGGAACCTGAAACTCAATCATACCCACCCACAAAGTGCAAAATATATGCAGAAACATATGGAGAAAAACTGCAAGAGAGAATATGGAGAAAGATCTAGGCAAATCTTCAAGGCCATCAAATGCTTACACTTCATAATATGAGGACCCAAAATCAATGCTTGTTGCTTTAGCAATAGAAATCAAGGAAGCACTAGTAGTAAAATTAAGCAATCAACAGATAAAAAAAAAAATTAGCCAACTCAAAAAAAAAAAAAAAACTCAGAAGATGAGAATCCATACAAATGGAATTGAAAGAACTAAAGTACACTTTAGCAAGCCTTAGTAACAGAATTACACAGGTGAAGAACTGTATAAACTAGAAGGCAAATTGCAAACCAGCATTAATTAAAAAAAGAGAAAATGATGAAAATACTAAGGTACCTAATGAAAAAAGGCAAGAGAAACAATCTCCAAATTATAAGGAAATAGAAAGCCCATCTAGAGTACGGGGGGCGGGGGGTAGGGAGGAGGAGGAATATTTGAGACATTGGAGATGGGAATGTTTCACTGGTGATGGGTGGTGTTCTTTACATTGCTGAAACCTAAACACAATCATGTATGTAAACAAGTTGTTTAAATAAAATATATATTAAAAAATACCAGAAGGAGAAGAAAAAGAGAAAGGAGAAGAGCATATAGTGAGGGAGATAATAGTAGAGAACTTTCCCAATCTCTGAAGAGTCCTTTGTATAAATCCTGGAGGTAAATAGAGTGACAAACAAAATAGACCCTAACAGAACAACATCAAGACATATAATAGTCCAAAAGGTAAGAGAGAAAGAAATAGAGAGAGATGGATTCCTTAAAGCAGTAAAGGAAAGGAAAAACCTTAAATATAAAGGAAAGAACACAAGAATCAATGAAGATCTCTCATGTGAAATGACCCAAGCAAGAAAAGAGTACAATATAATATTTGAAATTACTGAATTAAAGAAATTTTCAATCTAGATTCCACAAACCAGAAAACCTCTTATTTTTATGGTGGGAATGATACAATTATTTTCAGACAAAAAAAGAATGTGCAACCTTTGAAGTAACTAAACTGACTCTGAATTCACTACTCAAAGCTCACTTATATAAACCAAACGCTCAATTGTAACAGCAAAAGCCTTACACAACCCAATTGCACAACAGCCCTTTCTAAGATAGATAACATTTTAGGACAGAAGTCTAACAAAAATTCACAAACATAAAAATCATAGCAAGAATTCTATCAGACTACAGTGCCACAGATATAGAACTTGCAAAAAGAGGATGTGGGCCCCTCCCCCGCTCGTTTCCCAGGCTCCAGGCAGCTGCAAAAGGTAGGGGAACTTTCTCCTATCTGCTTCCCTCCCAGCCCCACACCACAGGGAGCAAAAACAGGCCAAAATTGGAAGGCACTACTCTCCAAGCCACACCAATAAATGCATAAAAACATGGGCAAACTGAAGAGGACCCTAACACCTGGAGATACAGAGAGAACCCCTAATAAGTTCCCAAGTCCACCAAAACGCACAGATCCAAGAGATGAAGATTTGAAAGTAGCCATGAGAAAGGAGATGCAAGTCCTGGTACAGGAAATGAGAGAATCGGTAGCTACCGAGTACAAGAAATCCATGGAGGAACAGATTAGCCAAATTAAAGAAGATTTGATACAGAATATGAGAAATTCCATACAAAGGCAATTAAGTGAATTAACAAACACTGCAAAAAGTCAGGGGAGCAGAATCACAGAGATGGAGAAGTACATAGCAGTACTTGAAGGAAAACTGCAAACCAAAAGTGACCAGGAAACTAATAAGGAATTAAGAGACAAGGAACTGGAAGGAAAAGTCCAGTACTTAATGAACAAAGACAAAAGAAATAATCTAAGAATTGTAGGCATACCAGAAGGGGAGGAAACAGAGAAAGGGGAAGAACAAGTAGTTAGGGAAATAATAGCAGAAAACTTTCCCACACTTTGGAAAGAAGACTCCATGCATATCCAGGAAGTGAAAAGAGTCCCTAATAAA
>PVKC010042931.1:0-12161 GCA_004027635.1 Crocidura indochinensis | reverse complement strand
TAAAGGAAAAATGAATAAAAATGAATTTTAAAAAAGTAATTAAGGTAACAAAGCGATTCAGGAGACTACCTTACATTTTGGAATAAACAGGTTAAGAGATAGTATTATATAGGTCTTAAACTTATAAAGGAAATAAAGCTGCCCCATTGTCTTTAGAAATATTTTTGTGGGGGGTGGAATCCAGGGCACATTTTCATCCCTCACCTTGGTCTTGTTGAGTTTAAGAAATGATTTGCAGCAGAAAGGGCTTGGGTAGAAAACTAAATGCTGAAAACTTGCACTGGGGGTCCTTCTAGAGCTAAATCTGGTATCAAGCAACAGTCCAAATTTGGAGGGAGGGTGAGAAAGAGGGCCACAGAGCATGAGTCAGCAGGAGTGTTGTTTGTAGTTTCTTGCTGGGGGAAAAGATGTGAGACTGAGTGGGTGTCCTTTTGTTTGGGAGGTGGGTAATGGCGTATTGGGCCAAGAGATCGGTCTTGATACCTAATGGGTTAAGAACTGAGGGTAAAGAGCATTAATAAGGTGGGATATCGAATTGGGATTGGGGGGTGAAGGGATAATAGGATTTCTGAAGGCGAGAGGAGAGATAGTATATAGGTGGAGCTATATACACTATAGGCATGGATTGTTTACAATTTATGTTTGGCTCTCAGAGAGGAGTCCTCTGTCTATGTACTCATGCCCACATAAAGACATACATTAGTGATCTATTCCTGAGGTGTTGTTAGAGCCTGGCTCTAATAGAATGAGTCAGAGCTCTTTAAGACTGATTGAATTAAGATAAATAATTAGCTTAGGTATAGCTTAGGAAAGAGAGAAAGGGAGAGCTAAAGGTAAGAAAGAAGAGGAAAAAATAATTAAATGTAGTAAAAATAAATTTTAAAAAATTAAGTAAATCAAATAAAAGAGATTGGGCCGGTGCGTCAGAGTTGGGAGGCTATTCCATTCTAGGCATTTCATCAGTATGGTTTTGGGTCTTGCTAAATGAAAGTTTCATGGTTAGATAATGGCTGGAGCAGTTTAGGATACACATAGGTTTTGTGTCTCGAGTATTAAACAATGTGTTTAATGAGGCCTTCCTATGTAGATGGCTACCCTATGTATTATTGCTCACTGCGTCTTTTTTGTTTGATGTAGATTGAATTGATGAGGAGGAGGAAAAAGAGGAAGAAGAAGAAAGGGGAGAAGAAAAGAAGTAGGGAGAAGGGAGAGAGAAAGAGAAAGGAAATATTAATTTGCCAAAATATGTTTGATGAGTACATCCTGTAACATAAGTCTGTGTTCACAGTTGAATATTTCAGTGGTCTGAATGATCATGTGCTTCAGGTCCTAAAGAATACATAAACCAAAGGAAAAGGGGATATTAGAGTGTTTTTCAAGACATTTCATAATGCAAACTGAATATGGTATCTAGTATGATTGAGTACTGAGGTGTAAAATTAGGGTTCCATCCTTTGTATTCAAGAATCTCTGTGGACAGGGAAGTTCAGAGGTTATTTTATACCTACTAAGATTAAGGCATTATAACGTTTTGTTAGAAATCTCTGCAGCTGGAGCTTCTGGCTTTCAATCATATTCTTCACCTGTATCTGTATATAATATCCCTAAGACGTTATTATAGACCTTTGTAGTAAAAGGCTGATTACATACCTATTCATTCTAAACTGTTGTTTTCATTGTTGCTGGTTTCTTTACAGTATAATGGATAGTTGAGGTTGTGTCTTTTTTCTCTTCCACTTGATTGAACACTTCTCCCTAGTAAATGCTGAAAACTAAAGTGCTTGGAGTTTCTATCCTATTAGATCATTGTATTTTTTCTTGGGGGTATTATTTGTATCTATGGTGTATATTCTAAGTACCTCAGAGAAGTGCTATCATTCTGTATTTATCCTTCTTCTGGCTTACTTCATTTAACATAATATTTTGTAGGTTTGTCCATGTTGCTGCAAAATCCATGATTGTATTGTTTCTAACTGTTATGTAGTATTGCATTGTGCATAAATACCACATCTTCATGATCCACTGATCTGTTTTTGGACATTGAGGTTGGTTCCAAATCTTGGTTATTGTACTGAGGGTGCGATAAATAGTGGAGTGCTCACATACTTAGACATGAATGGGCATAGATACTCACGGGATCAATTGCTGGGTCATTTGGCAGCTCAATTCTGAGATTACGGAGCACTCTTCACACTGTTTTCCATAGGGGTTGGACTAGGCAGCATTCCCACCAGCAGAGGCTGAGAGTTCCTTTATTATTAACACATCCCTGCCAACAGCAATTGGTCCATTATTTTTGATGTGAGCCTTCCTCACAAGTGTAAGGTGGTACCTCATTGTTATCTTGATTTAGATTTCTCTAATGATGAGTGAAAGTAAGCATATTTTCATGTGTCTGTTGGCCATCTTTTGGTCTTCCTCAGAGAAGCATCTATTCATTTCTTCTCCCCATTTTTCTACGGCTTTATTAGATCTTTTGGAGCTCACCTTTCTGAGTGCTTCGTATATCTTAGATATGAGTCTTATATCTGACATATTGAGTGCAATTTTTTTTCCTATTCCGTTAACTGTCTTCTAGTATGCAATTTGGTCTGATATAAGAATGGCTGTCCCAGTTTTTTTTTTCATTTTCCATTATCTTGAATAATTGATTTCCATCCTTTTATTCTAAGCCTGTGTCTATACTTTACTTGTAGGTGTGTTTCTTGCAGGCAGCAGAAATTCGTTTTTTGTTTTCTAATTCAATTCTCTACTATGTGTTTTGTTTTTTTTTTGGGGAGAGTTTTGTCCATTGACATTTAAGGAGATTGTTGATAGAGAGGGCTTTGTGTAGTTGTAGTGTATAGGGTGGTTGCTGTTACAATTGGGGGTTTGCATTGTGTAATTCATCTCTGATAATTTAGAATAGGTTTTGTTTGTGCAAATAATGTGAGTTCTTTTTTGTCTGAGAATGTTTTAGTCCTCCCTCCCCTATGAATGAGAGTTTTGCTGAGTAGTGGACTCTAGGTTGGAAGTTTCTTTCATTCAGTTTAAATATGTCATTCCACTGTCTTCTTGCTTGAATTGTTCAAATGAGAGAACTGGTTTTATTCTTGTGTTCCTTCCTTTGTACTTGAGGGTTTTTTCTCCCTTATTGCTTTAAGGATTTCATCTTTCTCTCTTTTTTTTTTATGCCATTTGGATTAATATATGTCTTGGTGTTGGTTAATTAGGGTCTATTTTATTAAGGACTCTTTTCACCTCCTGTATTTGCACAGGAGTCTTTTTCCAGAGGGTGGGTAAGTTTTCTGCTATTATTTCCCTCACCACTTCTTACCCTTTTCCTATTTCCTCCTCTTTTGGTATTCCTAGAATCCATAGATCATTTATTTTGTCTTTGTTCATTAAATACCTAACTTTTTGTTCCATTGCTTTATCTTATTTCCTTATTGGCTTTGTCATTTTTGGCTTGTTTTTCTTCAAGTACTTCTATGCTAAGGGTCTCAAACTCATGGCCTGCGGGCTGCAAATGGCCCTTTGTACAACATTTTGTGGCCCTACCCTAGAGGAATCTTTTTTTCTTTTGTTTTGTTTTGTTTTAGTTGTTTGGGTCACACACCCCCAGTGTTCAAGACTTACTACTGACTTTGCACTCAAGGATCACCCCGATTTTGCCTCCTGCAGCCTGCAGGCAAATTGAGTTTGAGACCCCTGTTCTATGCCATTATCCAACTGTGTAATTCTGTTATTATGGCTTGCTAAGACGGTTTTTATTTCCTTTAATTCCATTTCTATGGATTTCTTGAACTTGCTGGCTAGTGATTCCTTGATTTCTATTGCCATGGCTTTCATTGCTGATTTTATGTCCTCATCTATTGGGGTTGTGCATTATGGTGGACTTGGAAACTTGCTAGGATTTCCCTTTGTATCCCCGGTTGTTAGTATCTTCCTTAGTTTACCCATATTTCTTTGGATTTGGTGGTTTGGTTTGGAATGTACTGCCTTCAAATTTCAGTCCTCCTCTGTCACCTGTGGTGTGGAACTGGATTTCTTCTCTGGAGTATGGTTCTATGTGGGTATGGTGGCTGACGTGACTGAAGTTTGGCCCCGCCATAAGTTTCCTCCCTCCTTTTACAGCCAGAAGGTGTAGGTCTCCTCCGCCTTACCCAACTGCAGCAAGGTTTCCCCTCTCCCTTTATCTATCAGAAGGTATGGTAGAGGACCGGGCCTGGGTCAGATTCCCCTTCCACTCTACCTGTCAGGCAGCCTGGTTCACTTCCATGAACACTTGTCCCAGCTACAGTAATGGCGGAGTGCTACTGGTTGGCCTGTGTCAATTTCCTTCTCCCCCTCTTCCTGTCAGACGCATGGTTCACTTTCATGCACGCCTGTCCCAGCCCCAGAAATGGTGGAGCTTCACCGGTCAGGCCTGTATCTATTTCCTCCTCCCCCTCTACCTGTCAGATGGCATGGTTCACCCCGAGTGAGTCTGTCCATCCCCAGTAATGGCTCAATGGCACAGGTGGGGCCTGTGTCAATTACCCCCTCCCTCTGTCAGAATGCGTAGTTCACCTCCATGTGCATCTTGCCCAGCCCCAGCAATGGTAGAGCACCGCTGAATGAAAAAGCTAGTTTATTCTTATTAGGTTTTTAGCCCATTTCACTTGTCAAGGAGTGATAGGGCAATGTTGTATTCTCCACCTATTATCATGTTGCTATTGATATCTTACTCCAATTTTGTCAGCAATTGTTTTAATTATTTTGCTAGTCCTTCAATGGTTGCATGAATATATGTTTAGAATTGTGATTATTTTTCCTGTTGTGGATATCCTTTGATTATTATATTTTTTTTGTTTTATTTTGAGCCACACCTGGTAAGCTCAGGGGTTATGGCTATTTGCTCTGAAATTGTCCCTGGTTTGGGAAACCATATGGAACGCTGTGGGATTGAACCATAATCTGTCTAAGGCTAGCACATGCAAGGCAGATCGGCCTTATACCCTGTGCCACTGTTCTGGCCCCAGGATATCCCTTTATTATTAATAAATGTCCATTCCTGTTCCTGGCTGAGGGGGTGGGCATATCCAGCAAATCTCAAGAATTATTCCTGCCTCTGTGTTTAGAAATTGCACCTGCCAGGCTCCTGTGACCATATAGGATACCAGGGATCAAACCTCAGTGGGCCATGGTTGGCCACATGCAGGGCAAACGCCCTAGCACTGTATTATTGTTCTAGTTCCTGTCAGTTCTAACTGTTTGAAGTGTAAAGTCTGTGTCATATGATATTAGTATGGCCATTCCAGCCATTTTAAGGGAGCTGTTTGTATGAATATTGCCCTCCAACCTTTAACTTTGATTCAATGTTTGTTCTATTTAGCTCTGTCCTTTGGGCCAGTCTGTTCACCTGGAGGTGTGGTTTCTGGAAGCTGTGAAGAAGCTCTCAGGAAAGCCAGTTCCACCCTCTTCATTACTACTTCTTTTTAAGTTTGTTTTTCAATTATCAAAAAGTCAAATCATTTCCCAGATATTCTATTTTAGGATCTGGAATTTTTGTTTTAATTCATTTGAGTACTTTTGCGGTTCTGCTTATTTATAGGTGTTTGATTAGCTGTCAATTTCACAAATAATATTTTAATTTTGTCAGGAATGTCAGGTAAAGGAGGCTGAAGCGATAGTACCATGGCAGAGCTTTTGCCTTGCACGCAGCCAGAATGATACCGTCACGGGTACCATTCCTGGCATTCCATATGATTCCCTGAGTCTGCCGGGGGGTGATTTCTGAGTGCAGAGGCAGGAGTAATCCCTGAGCGCTGCGGGTTGTGACCCCCAAACAAACAAAAACAGAAATGTCAGACAAAACTAGAAAGGTACAAGGTAAATTGAAGAACCTTATTTGGAATAAAATGAATGGCCTTTATTTGGTGCAATAACTTTATGTTGTGTATTCTTTTTTTTTCTTTTTTTTTAATTTTATTTTAATCATAATGGTTTACGTGATATTCACAGTAATATTCCATTTACAAATAAACAGTGAATCAGGGGAATTCCCATCACCAAGTTGTCCTCCCTCTACCTCCATTCCCATTCTGTCTCCCATATCCTCCACCCTCTCAGGGTCTTCTAGATTGAGTGACTCCCTCTGTTTCTGGTTTATTACTTGGTGATCTTATATCTGATTGGCCCAATCAGATATGTTGTGTATTCTTAATATTTAGCATTCTATTGGGGTTTTGTTGTTGTTACTGCTGTTATTGTTTTAAAAAAAAATTGCTCCTGGCTTGTGTTTAGTCATCCCTTCACCAATGTCCCTCTACCAGTTCTCTACAGTCTCTACAATCCAGACATCAATCTGCCTGTACTAGAGATGCTTTATTTTATTTTTATTTATTTATTTATTTTTGGATTTGGGGGCAACACCCTGTGGTGCTCAGTGTTTACTCCTGGCTTTGTACTCAGAAATAAGTTTTAGCAGGCTCAGGGACCATATGGGAGGCCAGGAATCTAATCTAGGTCCATTCTGGGTCAGCTACATGCAAGGCAAACACCCTACTGTTGTGCTATATCTCTGGCCAATAATAGAGGTGCTTAATTTTTTTTTCTGTGCTATGGTTTACAATACTGTTACTTATAGGGTTTCATGTATAACACTTTACTGTCTTTCAGATTTACCTTCTCCTCCGGGTTGAACACTTTAGTCCACCATAGTTATTGCTCCCTGTATGTCCTTTTACTTGGTGGTTTTATAAGCTTCATTTTTTGTTATATATACCTTTTATTGTTTAACTAGATATTAGGCTCTTTGAAAGCAGTTATGTCATTTCAGAGTGCCTATTATGTATAATGTTTCTATAATATATTCTCAATAAATATTTTCCAGTGACTACTCTATATCCTTATAGGTCAAAGTTAAATGAAACAGGGAAAATGTCAATTATGTAAGTCACCTTTCCATAATAGAATTCTTATTTCAAGTAGGCACTTTGACTTTTAACTTTGCAAGATATTAAAAATGAAACATTTTAGAGAGTCATTAGTAAAAATCTATCTAATGCCTATTTTAAGAAGGTTTATTAAAAAGTAAATGTGTTGATTTTGATAGTATTCAAATAATCAGTAACAGGTAAGAAAAAGTAACCTTTACTTCATTACAGTTGATACTGTTCTGTGTATTTATAGAATATATTGTGAGGATAAGCAGACCTTCTTACAGGACTATGAGGATGATGGGGAATCAGCTGCTGGTGGGCGTCTTCTACACCTCATGGAGGTAAGTGTTAATTAAACCCTTTGACTCCTGTTCTAGAAGCCATAAAATTTCTTAGCAGAACTGAGCTCCTCTTAGGAATAAGTCAGCCATTTAATCTGTGTAACATTTGGAACTATTGGTTTAATTAAACTAACTTCCAACTTTGAGAGAAAATGTTAACTACTGGTTATGAGGCAGAAAGCAAAGCACTAGTGATAGTGACTTTGCTCTCAAACTCTTTAATTAACCATAGACATATTTTTGAGTCCAGAAAAAAATGCTTTTTAGAGGAGTAGCAGTTACATTTCCTTTATTTTCTTTGTTTTGTCTTTATAAATATTATATTAGTTAGATGGTCTTCTAAAACCAGAATGTTTTTTTTTAAATTAAGTTGTCCATCTCATTGTATATGCTCTGAAATACTTCCTTGATTGTCTTTCAAAATTTCTATTAAAAATTAGTAACTGCATTTTTAATTTTCAAGAATTCTGTCTGGTTCTCTATTTTTCCTTATTCATAGTGTACTACTCTGGCTTTATGGATATAATATCTTCTAAAATTTCTGAGTATACTAATTAGTTCTCCTTTTTAAGATATTCTCCCTCTTAAATTTTTCCTGATCCATTTTAGTTTGTTTATCTTATCCTTTCTCTTTCATGCTGCTGGATTTTCATCTGTCTGGTGATCTTTGATTATCCATTAATTTTAAGAATGGATTGTTTTTTTCTCAGGTAGTTGCTATAGTTACTTTGCTTTTGTATGTGGAGGTTTAGTTTTCTAGCGAGGCTCTCCCCTTGCTAGAAACTGTGTATGTGGGTCAGTCCTGTAGACTGATGGGCTTCATCCAAAGGGCAGCATTTCACAAATGTCAAACTAAGGAAGACCATACTGGGAGGCACCAGCAATTATGCATGCAGCCTCAGTTCCCTGTAGTATCTCTTCAGAAGTAGGTCTTGTGCTATTTGACCTAGTAAAAAAGGCTAAGCTATTATGTTTTAATTGACCAACTACTGCATGGTTTCCCCTTCACTCTGTGTGGTTGCCCCAAAGTCTGAGGTTCAAGAAAATTTTGAAGCATAGTGCTTGTTTTCCAACGTCCCATCTGATTCTAACATTCCAACCCCTAAATTGTTAATAATCTCACTGCTTATTCACATGGTTCTGGCATTGATTCATGGGAAACTTTGTCTATGGGTTACTTCATGTCTATTAAAATTCATGTTTTAACATATCTATATGTATCTATCTGCTTATGCTTCTAAAAATCACAGATTTTGAATGTGAAGAATGTCATGGTGGTAGTCTCACGCTGGTATGGTGGCATTCTGCTGGGCCCAGATCGCTTTAAACATATCAACAACTGTGCCAGAAATATACTAGTAGAGAAGAATTACACAGTAAGTGGTTATTGATAGTATATCTAGAGAGTTTCTCACTATTGCCTGTGAAAATATAGAAGACAGAAAATTAAGAGGGGCTGGAGAGATTGTAAGTCACTTGCTTTCCATGTGAATGACTCTATAGTTTAATCCCAGCACTGCATTTGGCCCCCTTATCTCTGCCAGAAGTGATCCCTGTGTCAGAAATAAACCCTGAGTAACTTTGGATTTAGCCTAAAAACCTAACCACCCAGGGGCCAGAGTGATATAGCACAGGGTGTTTGCCTTGCATGTGGCTGACCCAGGACAGACCTTGGTTCGATTCCTTGTGTCCAAATGGTTTCCCAAGCCAGGAGTGATTTCTGAGTGCATAGCCAGGAGTAACCTCTGAGTATCACCAGGTGCGGCCCCAAAATAAAACAAAACAAAACAAAAAAACCCTAATCTCCTAAAGAATATAGTGAGTCAGAATGTATGTGGTAAATTAGAAAAAATTTTGGACTAGGATACTTGAGTAATATTAGTTCTCCTCTCAGCAGTATGGTTTGTCAGTTGTGTCCTTGGTCAGATCAGATCATTTCTATCATAAGCCTAAATATGATAGGTTCATATTTTTATAATTGGAAACATCTTTGAAGTTCATCTAATTTCCACCATTTTTTAGGATGGGGGCAGGGCAAGGGATTCCACTCTTGGTGGTATGGAGAGGCTACCGCAGTCTCTGTTTTGTGTTATTTTGTTGGTGCAGGAAATTAAACTCAGGCATCCCTCAAGAAAAGCATTCACACTACCACAACCTGTTGAACTGTCACTCTGGCCTATAATTTTCACTTTGTAAAACCTGAGGCCCAGGAAAGTTAGAGCTAATGCTATATTGGACTGGTGTCAAAGCATCCTCCTTTCCCTGGGTATGCTTTTCTTCTTATATATAGAGTTATTTTTTTGTTTATATCAATATGTTAATGTTTATTTTATGTGAACTTTAATACCCTACTTTGGAATGTAGATAGTAGATTAAATCGTATTGATATTACTAACCCATAAATTACTCAATAAACATTTTTTTACTATATTGATTATTTTAGTGGAAATAGTAAAGTAGATGATAAATGAAAATAATCTTATAAAACTAAAATAAGGTACCCATTCTTTTATAATTAGGTATATTCTTATGTGATTACATTTAAACCTTGAAGCAAGTATTTTCATATGAATATAGAGTTCCTACATTGATTGTTTTTATTTTCAGGAAGAATCATCTAAGGCTTTGGGAAAAAAACAAAAAAATAAGAAAAGATAAGAAGAGGAATGAACATTGATACTTAAATCTATATGAAAGATTAATTTTTCTATAATTATGTACAATTCCATCGTCATCAATGTGCCAAGAAAGCATCTTTGACTGCCTTTTCTGCCTATTCACTGTGGACATGAACATTATCTTTTCTTCTTAGTTGCACCATCTGCCAAAAATAGAAAACTTACAACATATTGATATATGTTTCAGGTTGATTCAGAAGAATTAATTCAAACTACTGACCACTTCATCTAACTTTAGGAAGGTAGCAGTTCCCTAGGGCAGTACCTGAATTAACTGTTCATTTCACTATATGTCAAGTGCCTTTGTTCGGTGGAGGAAAAATGTGTCTAGAGAATTAACTATCTGATATCTTGTCAAAGAATTCTCATTTGTTAAATGAATATTGCCTTTTACTGTTCTTTATGGATTAATGGTATAGGAGCTCATTGAAGATTGATCTAGGAGAGTTTCTTCCTGTGATTTTAGTTCATGACTTATGTCACCTATCATTTTTTAATGTCTTCATCGAGTAATGAATTATGTGAAGTGGTAATTTGTATAATGTATTTGTAAGCATAACTGTTATACCTCAGTTTCTGTTGTAAATTATTGATAGTGAAATTTCATGAAATGATTTTGTTTCCTTTATGTTTCTTTAATATAAAGCACTCGATAATGGATAGTGAATACGCTTTCTTTCACTCCTAAAATGAGTTGATGTAATAATATTTGGGTGTTTTTTTTTGTTTGTTTGTTTGTTTTAGTAGCTGGGGAGTAGCTGTCTTGAAATTCTCACTGTGGAAATAGAACTAATTAGAACTTCTATTAGGTCACTGGAACATTTATATAATGGAACAGAGGTGGCAGAACAAACTGGTCTAGGGTAAGAGTGTGTTGTCTTCATGTGATGCACATTTCCCACCTGTATGCAGCCATCTTTCTCAATTCTATGATTTTGTGGAAAGAAGGAACAAATCTGATATGAATTGAAAAACATGAAAAATTCTCTTTTCCCATTCTTTTTCTTGGTGGGGGGAGGGGGTGTGGGCCACACCTGGTGGCGCTCAGGCGTTAACTCCTGGTTTGGAGGACCATATAGGATGCCAGGGAATCAAACCACGATTCGTCCTAGGTTAGCACGTGCAAGGCAAACACCCTACTGCTTGTGACACTGCACCCAGCCCCACCCTTTCCTATTCTTATCAAAGCTTCCTTTTTATCTTTATTTTGTGTTGTTCCTTTTATCAAGTTCCCATTAGACATCTACTCAACAAATTTACCTTTTCATTTGTTTTTGTTTTGGGACTACAACTGCTGGCACTCAAAGGTGACTCCTGACTTCCTGATTCTGTGCTCAGAAATGACTCCTGGCAGGCTCCGGGATCATATGGGATGCCAGGTATTCAAAACTGTGTTGGTCATGTGCAAGGCAAATGCTCTAAGAGCTGTACTATCAATGCTAGCCACCATATTTACCTTTGAGGTAATCGTTCTCTTTAAAATACGACAATGGCCCAAATATATTGGTTATAGATTGACCTAGATTCCCTTCTAAGGCAAGACATTAATGTGATCATTTGGGCTGATGCTAGAGCATGGAAAAAGTATCTGCGATGGACACAGAAAAATACTTTTTCTCTTCTCTGATGTTTTACTCTGAATATATACAACATCTTTAGCTCAGTATTTTAATAAACATTTAGCAGAGAGACCTGCACTGAGATTCTGAGAAATAAAACTATATTTACTGTGCACAAAGTGTTGCCAAGCGTTATTAGAGGATGCCTGTTATGTATTTAAAACTTTTTTTTTCAGATTTCATGTAAAGCTAAGTCTGTCCTATGTGGTAATTGTAAAAATAATTAGACAGTGTCTGGGGAAATAGTTCAGAATGCTTAGGGGAGTATTCTTTGCGTGCTGGAGCCCAAGGTTCAATCTTTAGCACCATATGCTCTTCTGAGCACTAACTGTGAGTACTAGTGCATAACCTAGTGAGGCCTCAAAATAAAAAAAGTTAATAAGTAATAGATGAGATTAGAGATTACTAGTAACTTTAAAATATTTCCACAGTTTGCCATATCAAACCAATGAAAGGACATAGAAACAAGAATTTGACACTGCAGAGAAATGAAGGAGTTAATTTTTCTTCAACCCCAAATTTGAATGTCTTGCTATTATTATAGAAAATACTTGGGCCTGGAGAGATAGCACAGCGGTGTTTGCCTTGCAAGCAGCCGATCCAGGACTAAAGGTGGTT
>PVKC010042930.1:0-11853 GCA_004027635.1 Crocidura indochinensis | reverse complement strand
CTGGGTGCAAAGCTAGTGCTCTACCAGTAGTGCTAGCCTTCGATTTATTTTAATGACTACTAATTTCTCATAAAATCTATTTATTTTAGAGATGTTATTATATTTACTGTCTTTGTATATTAAATTAGTGAGCTTATGAAGGCAAAATCTTTCAGAAAAGATGAAGTAAGGATTCATACCAATTACGATTTCATAGTAGAGACCTGTCTCAATCTGTTTAACTTAGTCAGGTAGTACTAAAAGAAGTTTATAGTGCCTGGTTTCATTTACACAAGGGATGACTGCACCTCACTAGAGAAATCAAGCACAACATATGCTTAAATTCACTCACATTAACCATATATTTTGAGTGAATTGGTGTCTTAAGGTAATTTTAATCCAAGGCAGTGAAAACAGCTATCAAGTAACAAATATCATCTAGCAACCTACAGCATAGCGCCAAGCATTATTTTCATTTAATCCCATTTAAAGGGTAGCCAACGTGATTTCATTTAACTTTCTTACAGAAATAAAAATTTGTCTTACCACTGAGAATAATGGAAAAATATGCAAGAAGCCAAATCCAGATGATCAATAATTGGCAATCATTTATTAACACATCATATGATATCAAAGGAATACAAAGTTGCCATCTATTTAACAAACTCTACACTTCCCAATTATTTCTATTTTTCTGTTTAGCAATGTTCAGATCATATTTATCTTTCTAACATTAAAAGATTTCTAAAATGTACTGGTTATATCTGAGTAATTGATCAATTGATTTCTTTACACAAGTCTTTTCTACATGGATCAGGAAACAACTGACTGTCTGGTACCAGAGAGTTTTACGGTCTTCATTGGCTAAACTATATGTCTTACATATATCACTATCACATACTACTTCTCATAGTAGCACCAGAAGTTATGTCTGAGCACTGATGTAGGAGGTACTGTCAAACATGGACCCATAAATAAACACAATGACTCAAAAAGTCCAAAACAGGAAAGAACTGGCTATATTTATGTTTAGCTTGTTTTGTTTGAGGACATGCACAGTGGTTTTCAAGCCCTACTTCCCCATCCATACATGCTTGGAGATCCTCTGGAGTTATGTAGGGGAACAGAGGATGATGGAGATTCATTCAACATTTCTGTGAATAAAAATAGTGCATCAGCTCATTGAATTACCTCTTCAACTTCTGTCTACACTAATTTACATATATTTCATCCTTAAATATAGAGCAAAGATGAGATGTCTGCCTTCCCTTAATATTCATAGTTTTCCTTCTGTCTCAGTACAAAAGCTGAAAATAAAATATAATGTATTTATTTGAGTACATTCATTCCTCACACATATAAACTATACATTGTTTAAACTCTCAGTGGATTTATCTTATATGTGGATATACGTGCACTGATTTGTATCTCGTACAATTTAAAGCATATTAAAAAATGACTATCCTACACAATATATAAAGGAAATCTGTTAGTATTTTTTGGCTCACTTTTGTTTCATTTCTTAGCAAGTATTACTGTTATCTAAATATAAAAGAATATCATGGAATTAGATTTACTAACGAAACTTCTCAGCTTATGTGGAGTAGCTTTGCTGATAGAATCAATAAACTAGCATCAACATAAAACTTGATAAAAGCTGTCACTCTTTGACTACTTAAACCATCTTAATAAGAAGCTAAGCACTTTCTTTTCCATTTGTTTTAAACTCTGTAGTGAGTTGTCAAAGGGCCTTCTGGTTATCATAGCCATCTGGAAACACTTGGCTTTGGCCCAACAAGGGCACAAGCTGTACAGGACTTCATAAGAAATTACAATTCTCCTCACTCAAAACACACTAATTCTCAGCTGGTCTGTCTCCACTTCCTATACCCCTTTATCTCTTACAGCAAGTAATTGACCTTCTATGTGCATGCTTTTTCAGTTTTTCTAGATATTTATCATTCCTTTTTGTTGTTCTATTAAAGAGGTGATTCCAATGATGGTCTTTCACAGTGGTAATTGTCAATCAACCAAAAAACTACAGAATCAGAAGTGCTTTGGTTGGGGGCTGATCTTGAGGTTGCAGGAACCAAATTTAGGGCATCTCAGAAAGGCATATGCCTTAGCCGTCAGATGTATCTCTTATTCTCCCTGTAGTATACAATCCATCTTGTCAATGCTACGCAGAGGTTTTGCAGTGACTATCTCAAAATAAAAAAAAATCTAAATCTATAAATCACCATGCCTACAAAATAAACAACACTGTGTGCATTTGATTACATGATTTCTCCAAAAGAACACATCTACAGCATACAACACACAAAATTATAGAAAAGCTAAACAACACACAAAATCATTAGTTGTACACTACTTGAAAATTATTTTCATTTGATCAGAAAAAAGATCAGTGCATTGATCTCTACCATATTTCCCCAGAAATGCCACCAAATTTAAATTTAAAATCATTTTTGCAACAGTCAACATGAATGGAAAATTATCTTTTACTGAAGGTATCCAAAAATGTGTGTAAACACCAGCAATAATTCCGAGAACAATCTCTAAAATGATGGAAGTGATACCAGCACCTTTATATCACAATTTTTTCTTCTATAATCTCTGAAGACAGAGGGAACAGTATGGTTTCACTGCACATAAAATTACCTTATGAAAAACTATGCCTCTTAATTATGAAGCTAATTAATACTGAAATTACAATATCTATTAAGACTCAATTTTGATTGTCACATGAAGATAGGATACTTTGACTCAGCTTCACTTTAGTTAAATATTTAAAGTCAACTGAGAAGCTCAGCAAAGCCATGTCCTTTTAAAGATGGTTTAGGTCAAACAGCAAAAACAATAATCTCCTGGGTGTGAGTAATTTGCTGATTATTCCATTTTTTATTACAAGCCCAGAAGATATAAGCCACGAGCAATGCTGCTGGTGCATCCAACTTGCTTCCTTTTCTCTTGGGTCATTCTGCTCATTGATGCTGCTAATGTAGCAGACCAGAGTTTGGCTGGAAAATCTTGTATGGTTGTTTAGTTGAAAGGCAGAGTAGGTCCTAATGTATTTTTTCTCTTTTTTCTTGAAAACGTGTAATTAAAAACTACCGTTCACTTCATGTAACAAGGGAGGTTACTTCAACAAGCAGAAATGATAGCATGTTCTTTATAGTCAGAGTTCTTTGGATGGAGAAAGTTACCTTAGAATACAGAGGTCACAGAATATCTGTCTCCTTGTTATACCAATAAACTAACATAAAACTTTATATGTTATTTGTTTTCTTTTGTTGAAGCCACACAGATTGCTATTCAATGGCTGACTCCTGTCTCTACCAACAGGGACCAGTCCTAGAGGTCCAGCGGAATCATATGGGTTAATGGGATCAATTTCTTTTTATTTTTATTTTTATTTTTAGATTTTTGGGGCCACACCCAGTGACACTCAGGGTTTACTCCTGGTTATGTGCTCAGAAATAGCTCCTGGCTTGAAGGATCATATGGGATGCCAGGAATTGAACCCAGGTCCATCCTGGGTCAGCTGCATGCAAGGCAAGCACCCTACCACTGTGCTATTGCTTTGGCCCCAAAAACCCTTTATTTTTAACCTTTAATGTATTCGGGAAATTTTGCTCTTATTGGACAGTGATCATTTCCTCATCACTAAACCCATAATCTTTATGCCCTTGAGGTTTCTTCATTTCTTTTCATTTGACCATCAAAAAATTGCTTCCTAAAGTTTTATTTCTCTCTGCTATTACTCTTGCTCTATTTCAACTTCTGTTAGTATAATCAAATTATGATGGTCATTTGTTCCTCCAATCACCTTTTATTGTCAGATCTTTCTTCCTGCATTCTAAAAACCATTTTCCAAAAAATTTTTCATACACTGTCTTTTTTACTTATCCCTTTTAACCAGGGTAAATTGAATCTTCTATGAACATTTTCTAGCTATCCATTTTAATTCCATGACATATTTTGTCTAGTTATTTTTGGAACAAATAGATAATTCTAAATACTCTATATTTGATAAGCATGATGGTAGGTTTAGAAAATTTCATAAAACATCAATATTTTAAATTCTATCTACTCTTAGGGGGAGTTTATTCATTATTTCCAATCATTCACCTTCCAGGGTCACTTATTGCAAAATTTCTAATTCTATATAACTAAGACTATTCAATAAGAGCAAGAAAAATCCAAAATATATTATCCTATAAATCACATCCTTCCATAGATTGTTATTTCTGTATTATAACTCTTACAATAATTAATTTTTCTATATTTCAATTAATAAATTCTTATTCTTATGTTTTACTTGATATCTATTAACTCCATTTTACTATACTTCATTCATTCAACAATAACTGAGCATTACTGATCATGAACCTCTTTGATTACTGCCAAAGAGCATTAAGAATCAAAGCTGAGGTCTCAACATATTTGAAACTTGTGCACTATAGTTCTTAAATATAGGTGGCATCTTTACCTTCATTTCCTACCACTGTGTTCTAAGCTACACTTAAATCTCCCACTTTCTGTCTTCCTCCTTCAAAATCTCTTATGGCTCTTTGTAAAGCAAATCAGAAAAAAAAGTCAATCTCCACAACTCTGTTTTCCAGATGTTTTCTTCTTTATTTACTCCTTTAGTGGTTCTATTCCTTTTTATTTCTTTCCTTTTCTTTATTTTTTTAATTGGCAGTTCTATCAGTGATTGTCTGCGTTTTTGTTGTTGTTTTTGGCTCTGTGCTTAGGGATCACTCCTGGTGCTGAGAGAATCATATAAGTTGCAGGAAATCAAAACCTGGTCAGCTTCGTGAAAGGCAAGTGTCCTACCTACTGTAGTATTACTTTGCCCTCTGTTCCTTTTATCAAGCTCAAATCTAACATTTTGTGCAAATTGAGGCCAGAACTATGGTGCAGTTGTAGGGCATTTGCCTTGCATACGGCTGACCTAGGACAGATCAGAATTCATTCCCCTGGCATCCCATATGGTCCCCCAAGCTAGGACCTATTTCTGAGCACAGAGCCAAGAGTAACCCCTGAGCATCACCGGGTGTGGCCCAAAACCAAAACCAAACAAGCAAAAACCACCAACGCTTTGTGCAAATATTTTCCAATCTGTAGCATTGTCCCATTTTCTTTATTTATAAGATAAAATGAACTGTAATTTATTAATACTAGATAAACATACTATATATACTGTATACTTAATACTTGGGAATATATAGATACTTAATAGTTGGGAATATATCATAAGTATTAGATTCTAACCCAAAGTTACCAGAACCTGAGAACTATATTACAGAAATGGTTTTCCCATGGAGGTAGGACTGTGTGTAGAGGAGATGGAGAGAAACATTCAGTACAGTGTCATACTGGGACACTGTATGAAGGAAACCCTACCATCAACATTATTATAAGATCACTCTGATGTTTTTAAAGGCTAGCTTTTTGAAGTCTAATTCATAGTACACTGTGTAGGAATGACCCATGTTCAATACCTATATATTCTGTCTTCCTCTGGGACCACTCAGGAATGATCTCTGGGAATAAATCTAGGAGTAAGCCCTAAGGATAGTGAGTCGTGGTTCCCCAAACAATAAAAATCTTTTAAATCAAATATGTCATGTTCATATTCTTTAATCTCTTTGCTAGTATCTTTTAAATTAAAATGTTATATCCCTTTCACAAAATATCAGGTGCAGGTTTTCTAAAAGAAACAGACTATAGGGGGCTGGGCGGTGGCACTGGAGGTAGGTGCCTGTGCTAACCTAGGACGAACCGCGGTTCGATCCCCCAGTTCCCCATAAGGTCCCCCGTGCCTGCCAGGAGCGAATAGCAAGGAGTAACCCCTGAGCGTCACCGGGTGTGGCCCAAAAACCAAAAAAAAAAAAAAAAAAGAAACAGACTTTATTAAATACTTAATACTATTTTACAATCTCTGAATGCTTAAGATTTTACTCACTATTATTAAATATTAGAGAAAGATTATTTATTCTCTATCCAAATATTTTGTAATTGGAAGTGTAAGATGAAACTTAAATTTGAGAACAACAGAGAACTGGACCCTACTTTGCTGACCTGCTAGGATTTACTTGGGAAAATCACCTTATTTCACTTTGCTTAGCTTAGGCCTCTGTAAAAAACACAATCTTGCCTAACTAGCTAAATGCAGAATATTGATGAACTAAATTTTTTAAAGTTTAAACACAACTAGGAACTTTGTACAAATATTTTAGGACTCTCTTATTTTAGTTTTTATTCAAATTAATATTGATTCTGATCATTTATCAAGCAGGCTAAATTTTTTGACATTTTCCCATTACCTAAATGGCAGCAATTCCACAAGTGTTTATTCATTGACATTAAACCCTTTACTTCAGAATAGAATAGTCACCTTTGATTTATCTTCACTGTCCCCAGCACACAGACTGTCACAAATACTGATCAGTTGATCTCTCCCATCTGTGTTCTCCAATACTGCTGACACTACTCTAGTATAGTCCTTAAACATATATTGACTACATTGCTGAAATAACCTTGAAAAATTCTCTTTAAAATAATTTCTCAGCATGAGAGTCATAACTTTCCTGCTTATAAAAGAAAGCCACAATTTCTTTTCATTATACAGAGAATAATAAAGTTGAAAGTATGATCTGTATGGTCTCAGGCACATGACCCTCCTATTTTTCTAAAGCAATCTGTCTTTCTACAATTGAGTCTAATTCTAACTCTCTTTTGTCCTTGAAGACAGAAAGTTCTGTATGGAGCTAGATTTGTAGTACAGGGAAAAGGTTCTTGCCAAGCAGGCATCCTACCCCATATTGGTCCCCAGTACACCATGTTCATTGCACACTGCCACATATGACAGAGTGACTGAATGACGGAGCACAGAGTCAAGAGTAAACCCTGAATATTGCCTGGCGTGGTCCAATATCCTCCTACAAGCACACAGTAAATTAACACATATCTACACAGGTAGCATACTACACTTAACTGATAGTAATAAATAATTAGTAATGAACTAATTATTATATAAATATTATTAACATAAAATATTATTAACATTAACATTATTAACATAAAATAATTTGATGTTTGTCTGCTTACCATCAACAAAATAAGACTTCCTCTTATTATAAACCCATTGAAATTGCTTTGCTTTTTATCATGGCTTTAAGGACAGTGCATAAGTGGGGTGTGTAAGCTGGTGCATGCATGCACTCGTACGCATTTAGGTGTGGTGGTGACCTGGACCTACTTGAGAACTAGGTCTGTGTGAGAACAGAGTAGATGCCCAGAGCACACATCTCTAGTCACCTGGCTGAAGTCACTTTAACTGAGGTTTGTTTTTTCTAGTTCATTGACTGAAGACACTCTTCTAGTGTAGTGAACCTTAGAGGAATGCTTCGAATTTTAATCAGGGACTAGGGAGAGAGAGTACAACAGATAAAGCACTTGGCTTATATGTTGCTAGCCTGGATTCAGTCCTGGGCAGTCCATATGGTACCATGAAGACTCTCAGGACTAATGACTGAGCATAGAGCTAGGGGTAAGTTGTGAGCACAAACAGGTGTGACTCTAAAACAACTAAACAAATGGACAAACAACCCCCCCTTAAATAATTAATGGTGCTAGTACAGCAATGAGTAAAGTGCTTGCTTTGCTTGTACCCAATCCAGGTTTTATCCCCTCACCATACTTGGTCCCTAAAGCCCTGCCAAGATATAGAGATCTGTTTTAATCATCCAGATCAGAGCAGAAGTCCTCCATACACCACAAAAGCACCAAGGGGAGAGTAAATGAACTTGAAAGGAATCTATAGATAAGCCCATGACAATATATTTCAAAGGTGGAGAAACCCTGTATCTCTTAGGCCAAGGGGATTCCCGTTTTGAATGACCCCAATATTTACTGTGCCTTTGCAGGAGGGGGAAAAAAGAGACAAAAAGCACAAAATAATCTTTTTTTTCTTTTATCTAGTTTTTGTCAATTTCTTTGTTTTAGGATGGATATTGAAGTAGTTGTTCATTTTTTTATTTATATATTTACTTTTTCTTTCTTCTTTTCTCTTCTTCCTTTTTGCGCTCTGTCATGCTTTCTATCTCATGACCATGGCAATTATGTGGTGCATATCTTTATTGCAGCAGTGCTCACTGGATATCTTATTTGATACTTCTTTTTGAACTGTTGTGGTGTTTCAATTCTTTTTTCCCCTTCGTCTCTCAAGCCAAGGAGGAGAGCCTCTAGAAGGACTCTGCCCATAGTCGGCGGAGTTGATTTTTACCCCATTTTATTACTTTTCTCTTCCTCAAACAAAACCACATAACTTGAACTGTCTAGTCCTGCCTCTCAATTAGAGGGAGAAGTAATGGAGGTACCAAGACCAAACAGTTATAAGATCACTAAGTAATAAATTAGACACGGAGGGGACCACTCATTCTAGCAGCCCCAGGGGTGAGAGTGGAGGATAATGGGAGGCAGGATGGGAGCGGAGGTGGAAGAGGACAATTCAGTGGTGGAAATTCCCCTGACTCAATGTTAATATGTACCTGGAATATGACTGTGAACGATATGTAAGCCACCATGATTAAAATAAAAATTATTAATAAAAAAAGAGTATGATCCAGCTATACCACTCCTAGGAATATACCCTAGGAACACAAAAATACACTACAAAAACCCCTTCCTTACACCTATATTCATTGCAGCACTATTTACCATAGCAAGACTCTGGAAACAATCAAGATGCCCTTCAACAGACGAATGGCTAAAGAAACTGTGGTACGTATACACAATGGAATATTATGCAGCCGTCAGGAGAGATGAAGTCATGAAATTTTCCTATACATGGATGTACATGGAATTTATTATACTGAGTAAAATAAGTCAGAGAGAGAGAGAAAGACGGAGAATGGTATCACTCATCTATGGGTTTTAAGAAAAATGAAAGACATTCTTGAAATAATAATTTTCAGACACAAAAGAGGAAAGAGCTGGAAGTTCCAGCTCACCTCATGAAGCTCACCACAAAGAGTGATGAGTTCAGTTAGATAAATAACTACATTTTGAACTGTCCTAATAATGAGAATATATGAGGGAAATGGAGAGCCTGTCTAGAGTACAGGCAGGGGTTGGGTGGGTAGAAGGGAGATCTTGGACAATGGTGATGGGAACGTTGCACTGGTGATGGGGGTGTTCTTTACACGACTGAAACCCAAACACAATCATGTATGTAATCAAGGTGTCTAAATAAAATATAAAAAAACAAAAACAAAAACAAACAAGAATACACTTAGAAAACAAATTCAAGTAGTTTAAAATTTTATAGTGTCAGTTTATTTTAGGATATGCATCTGAAAAAAAAAAAGAGTACGTAGGCAAATGCAGAGCCTCAACACAGCCTGGTGATGTCCAAAAATACAGACACCAAAAGGATAGAAAATTTAAATCAGATAATGTAGAGAGAAGTACTGAGAAAAATATAAACCAGTAAGTGCATTAATATGATAACAAATACATCATACTTATTTTCATAGTCTCTAAAATAAATTTATTATAATTTATAAATATATTATCAAACATCTATTAAATAAACATTTTGTAGAAGTCAATCTGATAATAAAATATATAAAATTAAGTACTTGTGATGACATTTTATGTGTGGTGTTGGAAATGCATATGTGATAATACTGTAACACACAGAACCTCAGTCAATGACAATTTAAGATGAAAATACAATTATCTTCAGGGAGGGGGAGGAGATAACAATACAGAAACTAGAGCTCATGCCTAGTATAAACCTGATCTCAGTTTGATTTCTAGTACCACATTGTCCTCTATCTTCACAGGGTTCAGCCCTAGAGACCCTTGAATACCACTAATATGCCCTGGGGATCCCCAAAACTGAGGCACTTAGCAGCATTGCATCTTCAGACTCTTGTATTAAATGACGACCCAGTTTTCTATGACTTGTCAACAGGGTCTCTGGAACTCCTGAGCACTGCTTGAAAGCAGCCCTCCCAAATTCAGGTATATTCAGAATCTCAAGTGCCTTAAATCCTTGTAGTTCTATAAAATTGGTCAAGTCTAAGAATTTTCTATAAGCAACACTTACTCCTGTGAACATTTCTTTGCTGACCTCAGGGATAACTCAGTGGCCATAGCACATGGCTTGCAAGTCTGAAGTCACCAATGCAACTTCTATGCCTCCTATATGTATGTACCAAGCAAGGTCCTGGCTTCAGGAGCCCCCACAATCACAATAGAGAGTGAACTATTCAGTGCACTACCAGGTGTATATAAACACCACAACTAAAATTTACAACACCCAGTGAAACAAACAAAAGAAAAAGCAAAATTCCCTGCCAGCCCTGTAGCAATTGCATAAACATCTAAACAAATGTATATAAGTTTCACACCAAGTGTTTGAGCTTTGCCACCAACTATGTGTAATCAAAAATTGTCCTAACATAATAAAATATAAAAATGCAATTGCTATGACACATGAGACAGATAATATTTATATCTATGTAAAAATATGGCAAAACTAAACATAGTATTATAATTCCTTTCTTTTTTAAAATGTAAGCAAAAACTGCATTCTGTTCTCACAGTGGAATGAAATACAGTTATCTAATACCTAGGAATTATATTATTAAATGTATTTCCATGTATCAATAGAAGCACATGTTTATAAAGACACATCTCTATTAATTGAGAGGAAGGATTTAATTCCACATGGGAGTGGCAGTTTAGCTCTCCTCTTCTTAAAAGCCTTCATTTTTCTGTCCACTCCTTTGATTTTGCATATTTTCCAGTACAGACACTCTGGTTTATAGCTATCAAAAATAATGCTAAATTATTCAAAGAAAATGTGAAGAATAATAAACATAGACTTAAATGACATTTTCTATAAACTGCCTTACTGATGTATTTCCCTGCAGCCCTGCCACACATTCTTATTGTGATTGATCACTTCTCCTTTGCATACATTTTGGTCCCATTTTTCATATAAATATTAAATGTGATGTAGATATCATCACTCAATAGATGTCTCATGAAATCATAATCACACATTTTTCTTTCCCTCTAACAAACATTTATCCTTACTGACCTTCCTGTTATGTTTGCTGAGTGAGGTGAAATGTCACAAGTTTATTGCTGTTGCCCATATTATATGCAGTTTAAAAAAATCTATAACATTTATTCAGGCTTCATTCATCATCTGGGATTGCAGCAATAGTAGAACTGGCAGTAATAGACCATAAGTCTCCTGTGAGTGTTAATGATGAGCTCTGGACATGTAAATGAAAGAGAATTACCCCCGTTTATCCAAAAACAGTATTTCACAAAAGGTAGTCCCATTCTTCATTCTTAGACAAGTATTTGCTTCCCATAGATACAAACTTCTAGCCTCAACACTTTCTTGATCAACTTATGCTAATGCATAAGAACTTATGCCATTCTGGGCACTGTGTACCCTGATACAATTTGAATGTGGTGGATAAAGACCATTGGGATGAAGTCTGGAGCCCTGGCATTGATTCCCTGTTGTGACACCAGCCAGCTGTTGTGCTTCTGGCAAATTTCAGCTTTCAAATGTCTCAGTGCCCTCAAAGGTCCCATAGAGCTCAAACTTGGGTCTGTGCAGCCAAATATCAAAGAGAGAAATTAGACTAAATGTCAGGTAGTGCATATTTATCATTCATCACCTACTTACTGATGTAAATAAGTGCATGAGATACGGTGCATTTGACTGATTAAATTTTGAATTTCTCTGCATTCTACCTTTTATAGATCTTCTATCCACGTGCTATGTTTTCTACTTCACTTTTTCTCATCTTTTCTTCTAGCCAATCAGGGCAC
>PVKC010042929.1:0-11851 GCA_004027635.1 Crocidura indochinensis | reverse complement strand
CTCATGAAACTCACCACAAAGAGTGATGAGTTTAGTTAGAGAAATAACTACATTTTGAACTATCCTAATAATGAGAATGTATGAGGGAAATAGAAAGCCTATCTAGAGTACAGGTGGGGATGGGGTGGGGAGGAGGGAGATTTGGGACAATGGTGATGGGAATGTTGCACTGGTGATGGGTGGTATTCTTTACATGACTGAAACCCAAACACAATCATGTATGTAATCAAGGTGTTTAAATAAAATATATAAAAACGTTTACATTTCAATGTGCATTATTTTCTTTTATTTTTTTCTAGTACAAAAAAACTACTTTTAAAAAATTCTATTTTTGATACTCTAATAGACTTTAAGAGATAGAACTTTTAAAGCTTTCTTTGTTTTTTGGTTGTTTTGTTTGTTTGTTTGTTTGTTTGTTTGTTTGTTTTAGAGCCTCACCAGGTAGTGCTCTGGACTTTCTCCTGGCACTCAGGAATCTCTCTTGGCCAGTATCAGGGAACCATATGAGTGCCAAAAATCAAGTCCTGTTGACTGATATAAGGGCAAGTCAGCCCCTTATGACTAAGAGCTTTGATGTCACCTACTTATATATATTGTCATAATGTGTTTATAATAAGTGTTTTCTACTTTCATATTTTTTTTTTTTTGGTTTTTGGGCAACACTTGCGATGCTCATGGGGTTACTCCTGGCTATCTGCTCAGAAATAGCTCCTGGAAGGCACGGGGAACCATATGGGACACCGGGATTCAAACCAGCCACCTTAGATCCTGAGTTGGCTGCTTGCAAGGCAAACACCGCTGTGCTATCTCTCCGGCCACTTCTGCTTTCATTTTTAAACTTTCTGCACCCTTTTTAGCTTTTCTCCTTACATCAGCATTCAACATTAATGTAAATAAAATGTAATTGTTTAAATATTTACATTTATATTATTATTCTTTGATCATCTATATTGTTTTAATTTCTCTTTGATTCTTTTTGTATCATATACATTTAATATGTTTTATCTCTATTAGTTGCATATTATTTTCTATTCACTGCATATTTATCTTGCAGATTTTTTTTTTGTGTGTGTGTGTGGTTTATGGGTCACACCCGTCAGTGCTCAGGGGTTACTCCTGACTCATTGCTCAGAAATTGCTCCTGGCAGGCACGGGGGACCATATGGGACACCGGGATTCGAACCGATGACCTTTTGCATGAAAGGCAAATGCCTTACCTCCATGCTATCTCCCGGGCCCCTATCTTGCAGATTTTAAGATCAATGCTAATACTTGAATAATAACCCTTAGACATACACATGTAGAAATAGCTCACACATTTTAAAATAGAAATTATATACTATCCAGTTTGTCCACCTTTATATTTAATGGAAAGTACAATAAAATGATTTTAAAATGATGTATATACCCCTTGTTTACTACAACATTATTATTTGTAAAGACCAAAAATGAAAAATAGCTAAATATATAACTGATAAATGAATAAAGACAAATAATACTCTTTATATCAATGGAATATTAATAATCTTTAAGAAACAAAGATAAATACTGGCATTTGGAACTATATGGCTGTACTTAGAAGATATCATGCTTAGTGAAATTAGCCAAATGGAAAAGGATGAAAATAACTAATATCACTGACAAAGTAGTATATAGATAAAAGAAATAAGATTAACAGAATTAAATATCACTTTTTATTTATGAACTAAGTAGTGGTTACTAAAGAAAGGAAAAGAATGTATGAATAGAACACATAGAAACTGTGTAGAGTAAAACAGAATGAGACTGGAACATATAAAGTAGTAAATTTTAAAATAGTATATGAATTTATTTTAATGTATCACATATACAAAATACATTTCATATTATAATGCAGTGTCATGACTATAAACTTAAATTAAAAATAATAATGTCACCTATTTTATTTTCCTGTTAATAAGAATTGGATCACATTGAAACTCCATTTGTGCTGTTTTAGGTGCTACTGCCCGACACGTATATATTTTATTATTAAAAGGAATATTTTATTTCTTTTATGGGTTTTATTGTCATTCAAATATAAAATGCATATTAATTTTCCTGTAATTCAAAGTTAAAATCCAAAATGAAAATGTATACATGTAATTACAATTGCTGTATATATAATTTTGTGTTGGAAATTATTTTCTTCCATTGTTTATTTTTAAGGAATCTAAGATATTTCTGTTACCTCTCCTTGCTACTTTAAACCCAATGAGTTTCCTGACTAGTTAGGTGATATTTGTTTGATCTACTGGAAAAGAATAAAATACTTTAAAATTCACAACCTTAAAATCATGGTTACTTTCTCCTCTAGATGTTCTGTATGTTGCCTGAGTTTAGGGGGAGGTTTTATTTGCAGGCATCATCAAGGTTTTTTATATTTGTATTTCCATGGGAACTGAAACAGAGTAATTTGGCTGTAGTCCAGCTTTATAGATTGGTTTCATATAAGAGGGTTTGTGGTTTCTTTATAAAACTATTAGCTGTCAGTGTTGTCTATTCCTCAAAGGATTCTCTCTTGGGGGGTACCCTGAACTTGTATTAAATGGATCAGTGCTACGAAGAGTTCAAAGACAGAAGGTGCTAGACCATTTGTAAGGCTCAATATCTGAAATTCTGTTGCTTAAAGCTAAGAATAGTTCTGACTTATTTTCAATACACAAGTTCAAAAGGTAATATTCACTATGAGGATGTGCTGCAGTTTTACATGGCCAACTTTGGAGACTAACTCTGATGTTTTCTTATTTCATTTGGAGGATATTTCTGCCATTTTGGGGGGGGTACATTAACAGCCAACAAGCCTTGGGGGTTATACCTGGCTCTGCACACAAAAATCACCCTGATGGTGCTCAGGATATCATTTGGGATATCACAGTTTGAACCTGGGTCCACTCTGTACAAGGAAAGCACCCTACCTACTGCACAATCACTCTGGCCCCTCACTATTGTCTCTATAAATATAAATTTTGTCTTTCATTAATTTCCATTAAGAACAAATTTCAGCTAATCTATGAACACTTTAGTATAATAAATTTTTTTCTATTTCCTATTCACTTCTCTTTTTTCAGCGTTTTTATTCTATTGATAGGCAATTAATACATACTGAATTTATCAATGACAAGTCTTTAATCTAGTGTACTCCAGGATCTAATCTTCTGTTAAATCCATCTATTGAGTTCTTAATCCCCAAACCTTCCATGTTATAGCTTTAAATTTTTCTGCTTTTTTTATCCTATGTCATATATATATATATATATATATATATATATATATATACATATATATATTCATTATCTAGTTTACAGTCTGGGAAATGTTTGGTTCTACCTTATTTTTTACCCCCACCACTAGTTCTATCTTTGATTCCTCTTCCCTGAGTCCACAGCTATCTCCATTTTTCATGAGCACTTGAGTGTCTGAAGATCTTTATTAGAACAGAGAATGAGATAGTATCCTTATTGTCTCTTCTGCAAGACTCGCTTTTCACTGTACATTTTACTGTACTGAATTTTTAAACTTTTATGTGCTCCTTTCAATGTGGAATCAGCCATATATTTAGATACCAGAACATTTCAGATTTCTCCCCCAAATCCCAGGGCAATGCCCGGAGCTCTGTGAAAAAGCATCTCTCCTCAGTCAGAGACCTCTTCTGGGGTCCAGCCAACGTTTTCAGCCTCCTCCATGAACGCAAAATCAGCAAGTTCCCTCTGGGAAGACACTTCTGCATGAGTCAGCTCAATTGTCAGAGGTTCTTCTCTTTAGAGTATCCTGTCCTAATTATCTCACTTGCAACTCTTCTCTGATACCTTATGCATGATTGTTGGGCTAGGTCCAAATTTTGTAGTTTTTTGTAGCATAAGTGTTGGTGCTCGATATTTAGCCCATTTTAAAATTTTAAAAGCATTGATATAATATACGCTTTAATAAGATTAGATATTGAGAAGAGTGTTGGAGAGTTGAACTATATTTCTTGAGTAGAGAAATAGTGTACTAGTCATATTAAATTTGTGTGTTCTTAGAGTCTAGTAATTGAACTGAGAATATATATATATATATCAACATGGGGTACTAAGTATGATAGGATAGGATAGGATAATAGAATATGATAATACAGAGCAATCAGATAATAGCTGAGCTCTCCTGGCACTATTTAAGTTGATTTCAATTGTTTTTTGAAGAGTAATGAATGCTTAACTAAAAATGTCTTAAAAAATAAACAGAGGAAGCATTTTCCTCCTTGGAGTCCATAAATGCAGTATTGTTGTTTTATGCCTCTTTATTGATAGCTTTTACAAATAGAAGATACACCATCATAGTAGTCTTCTGCCCTAACAACACTCCCTCTATGATAATGATGCTGGATCAATCCGGACAAGCGGTGCTAAAAGTAAAATGAAATGCATGATATCACTCAGTAAAAATATTGCAAAATACAGTGTCTAAAAGAAAAAGGAAAGAGTGAAATAGCAAGACTGTGTGTGTGTGTGTGTGTGTGTGTGTGTGTGTGGTGTGTGAGAGAGAGACATAGAAACATAGAAGGGAAATATCTACCATGGGAAAGGGTGGAGGGGTGTGAAACTGGATTATTGGTTGCAGAAAATGTGCACTGGTGAAGGGGTGGGTATATGACTAAAGCTCATCATGAATATAATAATTATGCATCTACTGATGAAAAATAAAAAATTTAATAAGAAAAAGTGGACAATAGAGATATGTGACAACCAAGTAAAATAGAGATGAGGACCAGAAAGACCAGCCCACAATATGAAGTTTACTATAAAGAGTGGTTTACACACCAGCGCTGTCAGATGTGACCCAAAAAAAAAAAAACATAAGAGAAATAAAAGAATTAATTCTAAACTGAAAAAAAGAGAAAAAAATAGTGGTTTACACAGCAAAATAGCTACACTAACAACTATCATGGAAAAGATAGAGTAAGAGAAATAGAAGAAGAAAAGATTTCGCTGGTGAAGCAGTTGCATTTTATTATTGAAACTCAACTACCAACATGTTTGTATCCAAGGTGCTTAAATGAAGTTATTAGGAGGAAAAACTTAGCAATATATGGGGAAGAACTTCCACTATAAATTATACATAGATTAAGTTGGTTCTTTAATAGGTTTAAATACATTAACAGGATTAACAGTGCTATGTTTTGCTTTAAACAAATGTTGAAGACACAAGCCACCTATATTTTTTATTGTTTCTATATACAATATAAGAACTTTACAATGAAAAATGCACAATACTTATAGGAATATAGGTATTGCTATATAAAAATGACAGTTTTAAGGAATGTACTTTAAAGTTCCTGATCACTTTAGAAAAGAAATCATGTAAAAATCATTTCAAAAGTGAATGCAATTCAAAGGTAGAAATACTATTGCATGACATTTTAGAATAAACATTCTTGGGCTTTTAGAAAACAGAGACTTGATATTTTTTTATTCATAGATATAACATAAATGAATATAAAAGATTTTTTCATCTAGGGAATGAAACAGTTTTCTACCTGACTGAAGTATAACATAAATTAATTTTGTTGCTCCTGGTAGATAGGTTTTCATTAGCTTTGACTATAGTTTTTGAGTCTTTTCTGCATGGATAATTTATTCTCATGAATATAATATTACACTAGATATAATGCATATTGTGTTTTTGTGTATTATTATTTTCATTTTAAGTAACCCTTTAAAATATTGATTTAATTTTTTATTATGGTGAGTTTTTATCTATATTCTTTTTGGCTACCTTATTTTGCATAGCTCTACAGTGGGGATGATATTAGATGCATATTTCATAGAGCATCACATACTTTTATTATAAAAACACTTAAAAAAGTTAAAAGCCACATATTTTTCATCTTTACCTCCTCCCTGAATAATTTTACATTGATTAACATGTAAGCATGTCTTATAAATTTTTATTCATCTGTTTATGAATATTATGATACATTTAAAGAAAATTTTGACAGATAATATACTTTTGTGAAAATAGCACAAGAAAATAAGACAAAAAATGATGACAAATATGACACCTCTAACTTTCAAAATACTTTGATAATAGGGGCTTTGTCCTTGAAACAGGCATAATGACCTTTATTCTATAATCATCTTCTTGTTTAATGGGAGTGTGGCATATTTTCTCCCAAGTTATGGAAAAAGATTAGAGTAAGGAATCATCTCTGACCCTCAGACTATAGAGGGGCTATTAATAATGATGAATAAAGGGGTAAAGAGCATTTTTAAAATACCTTACTACTATGTCTCTAAAAGGAGCACGTAACTATCATTGCTAAGAATAACTATGTATAACTTTGAAATGTCTACCATAGGTCATTTTCAGAAATGAACCAGGTTTATTTTTTCATTTTCAAATGAGCTCTTACAGATGAAAGGGGCACCATAGCCCCCTCGTGTAAGTACAGATTCAGCTATTAGAGATGAAAACTTGTTTTCCCACTCAAACTACTAAAAGACAGTAATGATGTCCTTGTTTTGCCTCTCTATATCTTCATTCCAGCCACCTTCTTAGGTCCCCTAACAGTCTTTAAAAGAAGTTTTTTGGTTTATTATGTAGGATTTGCTTGTTTTTGTAGATAGTAGATTAAAATGTACCACCTTGCATGATGAAAAAGCCACTGATCCTAAGTTCCTTTGACAAAGGTCAACTAATCAATATGGCATCCCAATTTCTGCGTTCGGTGGATATAAAAACGCACATCTAAGTAATAGCCATGGCCTTAGAACTAAAGCAAATATTTTGCTTTGAAAACACTCTCACTTTAGGTGAAAACAAAACAGAACAATAATTAAAGTAAGAAATAACCAACTATTAACAAATAATAACACAGAACTCAATAATAACCAAAAATTATTATCTGTAGTTTTTGATGATTTATTACTCCTGGGACTGAACTTTCAAAAATTTAATTAAGAACTATCTGGGTCATAAGGTATTTTAAATATTTCTTGGGTCAATTTTCCAGTGGTAGTTAGAAGTACCCGTTAGCACTCAGGAAACTTAATGCCAGGCTCAAACTTTAGGTACAAGCCAGGTAATTCTTTCTACATCCCTTTGTTTTTATGTCTCAATCTATGTAATATTAATTCTAAAAATTAATATATTTGAATATATATAAAATCACTGATTTTACAAAAATGATTTTCAGAGGGCACAAAACTTGTAAGATGAAATTGTTTTTATTTTAAAAAATAATGTACAAAAACTAAACATGAATGAACATAGAAAGTGATCCTCTAAAATGTAAAGAATACCAATGTAAAATATTATATAAACAAAAATAATAATTTCCACAATGCTCTATTCATTAGCAACATTCACTGGTAATTTATATATTTATAAAATAAAGCAGAGCATTTTGCACATGCTCATACACACAAAAACTTATATTTGGTAAGAAAAATTCAACTGCACTATGGAAATTTAATTGCAACCTTGTGGGATATATCAAACAGTTATATTAATTTGGCTCATATGTATATTGACATCTTTAATATAAATTGTTACCCCAATATTTTTGCAAGTAATTTTAAAAATGAGTCATTCTTGATGCTTAGTTTTCTTATTCAGTAATATCCTTCTACAATTTCAACATTTATGAATAGTCACTACTTTAACGACAACTTAATAAAATTCCAAGTTAAATTGTAATTATATAATATTTCAGGGTACTTTCATTCTAATAATATCTCAAAATAGATTAAGTGTCAAATTATCATTCTCCTCCAAATATGTATAAGAGAGTAAGAACCAAAATTCCATTACTGACAGAGAGTACAAAAAGTTCATAAAATTACTGAATAATTCTTCTCATTGTAATTTTGTAGACTTAACATTTTGATTAAAATTTTTATTTACAGGGCCAGAGAGATAGAACAGCGGTAGGGCATTTGCCTTGCATGCAGTAGATCCAGGACAGAAAGTGATTCAAATCCCAGCATCCCATATAGTCCCCATGCCTGCCAGGAGCAATTTCTGAGTGCAGAGCCTTCAGCAACCCCAGAGCATCACCGAGTGTGACCCCAAATAAATTTTTTCCTCCACTTACAAAATAAAAATATATAAAAATAGATTACTCCCACAATCAAACAAAACTATGACAATTTATAGCAACAACAGAATATCTAACAAGGGTTACAGTTTTATGATGTTAACATGGTAGAGAAAATATTATTACTTGGGTGCAGCTTATTAGAAGAAGGAGTCAAGGTACTTGCCTTACATCTGTTTATACCAGCTCCATCCCAGCAATCCCATATGTTTCACAAAGTACTATCAAGACTGATCATAAGGACAGAACCTGGAATAAATCTTGAGCCCTACTGAGTGTGGCCCAAATCTCTCCCCACTCTCCACAAAGGCAAGAATTTCTGTACCTGACCCCACACACACACACCATATTTGTTCTCTTGTTTGCTTGATTGAATTTACACATGAACTTTCTTCAATGTAGGGCATTGGAAGAGAACCCTTTAAAGGTTCTCTGCTTCAAAGGCTTATCCTATTAAGCATATATGAGAATCCAATATTAAAGAGAATGAATCTGACCAAGGTCAAATCACATGCTGTCCTTTTCTTTCTAGAAACAATGACTTGGATTATAGGCAACAGATTATAGTACATTAACAAGCACTACTGTGCCACCAGTTATGTCTTTTTCCTAATAAAGGAAACTGGGACACTTGCTGAGCAGACTGAATAGACATATGTAAGGTTCTCTAGAGGATAGGCACTACATTGGGGTAGATAAGTTTATGATATAAAAGGACCAATGTTATTAATATGCAACATGACAGAAAAAAACACACACCAATAGTGTTCCAAATCCTTATTCCTGGCTCTGTGTTTAGAGATCACTCCTGGAAGTGCTCAGGGACCATATGTAGTACATTATCAATCACAGTTAATCAGATACACAGTTTTAACCTGTACAACTACTTTAGATAATAAAAATAGCATATTTACAAGTAAATTCTAATGTATCTTAGAATTTATCCCTTTGTTAATGTGAATTCAAAAGTAATTCTTATTCTATGATTTATATTATTGCTCTAAACCAATAATTTTATCATATTAGGCAAAAACTTTGGTTTTGATCCATACATCTACTTCTATGAGAATTTTACACATTTTATAGTTCTTAACTATTCTGTTCGTTTTATTTGTATTTTATACTTAAAATGAATACTGAAGCAAAGAAAACCATACTTGTTTGCCAGATTATTTCTATATCATGTAATCCAAGGTATATAAAATGAAAATGTATTTATTTTAGTAGATAAGAATCTACTCACTATAGAGAATTTAGAGGAAAATTATAAACTCTATTTTACATTGCAGTAAAAGTTGTCAATAATCTAAATACTAGTAACCTATAGTCTTCATATGCAAAGCATTTCCATTAAATATTAGTTTTAAAAAGTCAAATGATTCCATTTTTTCACAATTACAATCTTTTCACCAAGTCTAAAACCCTATATAAAACCCTATATAATATTGACAGTATGAACAATAAACATGTATTTTTAGTCAACAAATTCACATGCTCACATATAAGTTAAATGAGGGACTACATTACCTCCATGTTAAAAATAGGGTTTAATTATCATTTGTTTCTTCCAAAATAAAATAAAAAGGGAATTTTTTAAATAAATTAATATCTTTATTTAAACACCTTGATTACAAATATGATTGTAGTTGGGTTTCAGTCATGTAAAGAACGCCCCCCTTTACCAGTGCAATATTCTCATCTCAAACTATCTAGGTTTGCCTCTCAAATAGAGGGGGAAACAAGGAAGGGTACCAGGGTCAAACAGATATATGATCACTGCAAGTAATCTAGACACAGAGGGGACCACATACGCTAGCAGCCCGGGAGATGAGGGTGGAGGATATGGGTTGCAGGAAGGGAACAGGGGTAGAGTGAGGACAAATCTGGTGATGGGAATGACCTGGATTCAATGATATTATGTACCTATAATACTACTGTGAAAGATATGTAAACCAATATGGTGAAAATAAAAATTAAAAAAAAAACAAACAAACAACAAATATTCCAAGTCTCCCACCTCCCCACCTCACCTTCACCTGTATTTTAGACAGGCTTTCTGCTTCCCTCATTCATTCACATTGTATGATAGTTCTCATTGTATTTATATTTATGACTGCACTCATCATTCTTTGCGGTGAACTTCAATTTGTGAGCTGGAACTTCCAGCTCACCTCTAATTTGTCTCTGAGAATTATTGCAAAAATGTCTTTTATTTTTCTTAAAACCCATAGATGAGTGAGACTATTCTGCATCTATCTCTCTCCTTCTGACTTATTTCACTTAGCATAATAGATTCGATGTACATCCATGTATAGGAAAATTTCATGACTTCATCTCTCCTGATGGCTGCATAGTATTCCATTGTGTATATGTACCACAGTTTCTTTAGCCATTCATCTATTGAAGGGCATCTTGGTTGTTTCCAGAGTCTGACTTTTGTAAAATGCACAGCAATGAATATAGGTGTGAGGAAAGGATTTTTGTATTGTATTTTTGTTTTCCTAGGGTATATTCCTAGGAGTGGTATAACTGGATCAGATTGGAACTCAATTTCCAGTTTTTGGAGGAATCTCCATATCACTTTCCAAAAAGATTGTACTAGAAAGCATTCCCACCAGCAGTGAATAAGAGTTCCTTTCCCTCCACATCTCTGCCAGCACTGCTTGCTCTCATTCTATGTGATGTGTGCCATTCTATGTGACATGAGATAGTACCTCATAGTTGTTTACATCTCCCTGATGATTAGTGATGTGGAGCATTTTTTCATGTGCCTTTTGGTCATTTGTATTTCTTCTTTGGCAGTGTTTGTTCATATCTTCTCCCCATTTTTTGATGGGATTAGATATTTTTCTTGTTAAGTTCTGTCAGTGCCTTGTATATTTGGGATATTACCCCTTATCTGATTGGCAGTGGGTGAATTGTTTCTCCCACTCAGTGGATGGCTCTTGTATTTTGGGCACTACTTCCTTTGAGGAGCAGAAGTTTCTCAGCTTAATATATTCCCATATGTTTATCTCTGCTTACACTTGTTTGGAGAGTGCTGTTTTCTCCTTAAAGATGCCTTTAGTTGGACCGAGAAAGATAGCACAGTGACCTTTGCCTTACAAGCAGCCAATCCGGGACCAAAGGTGGTTGGTTCGAACCCCGGTTTCCCATATGGTCCCCAGTGCCTGCCAGGAGCTATTTCTGAGCAGACAGCCAGGAGTATCCCCTGAGCACTGCCGGGTGTGGCCCCAAAACAAACAAACAAACAAAAGATGCCTTTAGTCTCAACGTTATGGTGTGATTTATTTACATGCTGTTTTATATAACTTATGATTTTAGGTCTGATATCAAGGTCTTTAATCCATTTGGATTTTACATGGCGTTAGCTGGGGGTCTGAGTTTGCTTTTTTGCACGTGGCTAATAGTTGTGCCAATACCACTTGTTGAAGAGGCTTTCTTTGCTCCATTTAGGATTTCTTGCTCCTGTAACAAAAATCAAGTGCTTGTGTGTCTGGGGAACATTTTCTGAGTACTCAAGCCTATTCCATTGATCTGAGGTTCTGTCTTTATTCCAATACCTGTTTATTCCAATGTTGTTTTGATAACTATTGCTTTGTAATACAATTTAACATTGGGGAAAGTAATACCTCTCATATTCCTTTTCCCAAGGATTGCATTAGCTATTCGAGGGTGTTTATCATTCCAAATAAATTTAAGAAGTGTTTGATCCATGTCTTTGGGATCCTTTTAATGTCTTTTTAATGCCATGGG
>PVKC010042928.1:0-11887 GCA_004027635.1 Crocidura indochinensis | reverse complement strand
GTTTCACAGGATATCATGTAGCAGATCAATATAACAAAACTGTTCTTTTGTATAAAGAGTCACATAGATGTTATTGAATAAAACCTACTTAAAAATGAAAGGTAGGGATGGGAAGGAAAGGAATAAATGTTTGAGAAAGAACATGATATGGCAAGAACAAAGAGGTATTAAAAACAAGCAAGATAGTCACACTCAAGGGAGCACATAAGCTTAAAAAGCAAGCTTAAGTTTCTTGAAAAAAAAAAACCCACAAAAGTTAATCTCTATGAAATAATTATCTTCTCCCATAATTGGAAAATTATCCCCTTCTTGTATTTTTTGTTGTTTAAATTGTTATAGTTTAATTCGAATTTATTTTGAAATGTTGTCAAATCTAAGTTTCTTTAATTCAAAGATCCCAGGTGACTGACTTGTGAATCCTCATGCCAAGAATAAAGGATTTCTTTCAGCTGTAAGGACACTGGCAATGTCAACTCCTGAGCCTTCCAATCAATAAACACGCACAACACACACACACACACACACACACACACACACACACACACACACACACACAAATCTGACTGCCAGTCTTTAATTCCAAGCATGATATCATATGCAAACAGAAAATAACATTAACATGAATTTGAAATGTACCTGTTAGATTATATTGGAACCGGAAACAGTTTTCGTTGAGCAGGCAAGGTTGTGTTTGTGAATCTTCTGCACATGTCCTTGAACTCAGCGAGGGCCTCAGTTGATGTCGGGTTCTTCTTTGCATTGTGTGTGGATCACATGACTAAAAAAATCCAGAGAGCAGATAGAATTAGGAAGGATCCAAAACTACTTGATAAATTATATATGATAGTTGCACATAATATAACAGTTACAGGGGAGGGAAGAATGAAAGTGTTGCTCATAATATTCAGAAAATAAAAACATACTGCTGTGATTTATTACAATTTTTTTCACCTGACAGATTTTTTTATATTTTCTGGAACCTACATTTTTGTCTCCCATGTATAATTATGCATTGGGAAACTATTCACATTAATGAATCTCATTTTTAATTTTGTTTGATGTGCAGAAAAGCATTAATATATTTTGAATGTTTAAATTAATGAAAATGAATTAATGAAAAATATATAAAAATGGCATATACTTATGCCATAAGTATATACCAATAGAACATGGAATATTTAGGGGCCTGGGAGATAGCATGGATTAAGGCGTTTGCCTTTCATGCAAAAGGTCATCATTTCAAATCCCGGTGCCCCATATGGTCCCCTGTGCCTGCCAGGAGCAATTTCTGAGCATGGAACCAGGAGTAACCCCTGAGCACTGCCGGGTGTGACCCAAAAAACAAAACAAAAAACGAAACAAAAAACAAAAAAAAGAACATGGAATATTTCTTAAACAAAACTATTTCTATTTTTTTTTTTTTTGGTTTTTGGGCCACACCCCGTGACACTCAGGGGTTACTCCTGGCTATGCACTCAGAAGTTGCTCCTGGCAGGCACGGGGGACCATATGGGGAACCGGGGGATCTAACCGCGGTCTGTCCTAGGTTAGCACAGACACCTTACCTCCAGCGCCACCGCCCGGCCCCTTAAACAAAACTATTTCTAAGAAAGCTAGAATAAATAGGTCTAGAGACTAGAACATAATATCAATGGTAAATATATAAGGATTTCCCTTTTATTTGAGAAGATATAAAGGAGATGAGCCACTATGTACAGTTGATCTTTCAGTAAAATAAACATGTGAGAGCTTCAAATACTATTTTAGCTATGAGTCCATGTGTTCTGCATCTCAGTTCTATATACCTTGTGCCCAATATCCTTGCTGTCACAATTTATCCAGATTGAAACTTTAAGTTACCTTATCCTGCAAGTCCTAAATCTCATTCTTCCTTTATTTGGGACACTAACCAAATTTTTATAAACATCCATTCTTTAAGAAATGCACTACTGGACTGTGAGAATCTGTGGTTGTTGCCTTGCGTGTTTTTCCACTGTCCTGTCTCCTAAACCTCTTGGGAGTGGGTCGAAAAGGGCCCAGAAAACTCGCTCTCCCAAAGGCTCCAGAAGAGCACAGCTGCATAGCGAAGTAGAAAGGCTGTGCACTCTTTCTAAGGAAAGAAGGCCACTGCAACAAGAAGAAAAAAATTACACCAAAAATGAGCTGGATCACTGAAGCCCAGCATTTCTCCCCCCACTGTCTTCTCTGCTGCGTGCTTGGGCCTAAGATTTAATACTGTGTGAGGCTACATCCACAGAGGGCTCCTCTTCCTTGGAGGCAAGTCGACCTATACAGAAAGGGCGGAACCAGAGGAGCTTGGCCGTGCACATCATTTAGCCAATAAATTCCACCACAACATGTAGAAAAACCAAAATACAATTGTGACAATGAAGAAACAACGCAGGCCAGCATCAGACATAGAGAATGAAGATGACAATTCTGATGATCAGAAAATGGCCAACCAACTAACCAATCTCTCAGATAAGGAGTTTAGACAAGAAATATGAAAGATGCTCAAAGAACTCAAAGAAACCATGGATCGAGTTGAACAGAACACTAACAAGAACCAAGAAAATATGAAGACAGAAATCACAAAGCTCCAAACTGAAATAACAGTCAAATAACAGACTTGAAAAACTCAATAAAGGAATTGAATGACAAAATGGATACATTCTACAACAGGCTAACAGAAGCTGAGTATAGAATTGGTGCTGTAGAAGATGAGATAAATAACAACTGCATACAGCGGGAGAGAATGGAAAAAAACTTAAAGCAAATGAACAGACAATAGAAAATTAGTCAAAGAATGGGAACAGATGAAAATAGAAGTCTATGATAAGCTCAACAGAAACAACTTAAGAATCATTGGAGTCACAGAGACCCAGGAAGAAAATTTCCAAGAAGAATCAACAGTCAAGAACATCATTAAAAAGAAACTTCCAGAGCTAAAGAATATATGTGATCAAAATCTGTATGCCCAAAGATACCAAACAAAAGAGACCCCAGAAAAAATACCCCAAGACACATCCTAGTCACAATGACGAATCCCACAGATAGAGACATAATTCTGAAAGCAGCAAGATCAAAAAGGGAAATTACATTCAAGGCAGCATCCTTGAGATTTACCGCAGACCTGTCACCAGAAACACTCAAGGTAAGAAAGCAGTGGTGGGACATAGTGACAAAACTCAATAAAATAAATGCTTCGCCTAGAATACTGTATCCAGCAAAACTCACTTTCCAGTTTGACAGAAGAATACATGGTTTCACAGAAAAAAACCAGCTCAGAAACTTTACAGACTCAAAACCAGTCTTAAGAGAAAAACTGAAAGATCTAATTTAAGACAAGACTGACCAAAAGACACACCAAATTTCGATATAAAGATGGCATTAAATCCCAGGACAATTCTTTCTCTCAATGTCAATGGACTAAATGCACCAGTTAAGAGACACAGAGTGGCTAAATGGATCAAAAAACTCAATCCAACTTTCTGCTGCCTACAAGAAATGCACCGGAATAGTCAGAACAAACATAGACTCAAAATAAAAGGCTGGAGGAAAATTATCCAAGCAAAGAACACCCATAAAATAGCTGGAGTGGCCTTACTAATATCAGACAATGCAAACTTTATACTCAGGAAAGTTGTAAGGGACAAAGATGGACATTTTGTATTAATCAAGGGGTATGTAGAGCAGGAAGAAATCACTCTCCTAAACATATATGCACCGAATGAGGGTCCAGCAAAATATTTAATTCAATTGTTGACAAATCGGGAAAAATAATATCAATAGCAACACAATTGTTGTGGGGGACCTTAACAAGGCTTTGTCAACACTGGATAGGTCAACCAGACTGAAACCCAACAAGAATATACTAGACCTGAGAAGAGAAATGGAAGAAAGGGACATATATATATATATATATGACACTCCATCCCCAGAAACCTGGATACACATTTTTCTCCAATGTACATGGGACATTCTCCAGGATAGACTACATGCTGGCACATAAAATATAACTCCATAATATCAAGAGGATAGAAATTTTGCAGGCTACCTTCACTGACCACATGGCTCTGAAATTATATGTGAATTCCAAAGGGACACAGAAGAAAAACTTTAACACCTGGAAGTTAAACAGCCTCATAATGAATAACCAGTGGGTCTGAGATGAAATCAAAGATGAAATCAAAACGTTCCTGGAAACAAATGATAATAAAGACACAAACTACCAGAACTTATGGGACACAGCAAAAGCAGTACTGAGAGGGAAATTTATAGCTTTGCAAGCACACATCAGGAAGGAAGAAGGGGCCTACCTGAATATCTTAATGATGCAGCTCATAGAATTAGAAAGTGCTCAATGAAAGGACCAAAAAATAGGGAGACAGAAGGAAAGAACAAAGCTGAGAGGAGAAATCAATGAAGTGGAACCCCCTCCCAAATCTGAAAGATCAACAAAAGCAGAAGTTGGTTCTTCAAAAAATAAACAAGATTGATAGATCACTGGCAAAACTAACAAAGAAAGAGGGAGAGAAAAACATGATAACTCGTATTAGGAATGAAAAAGGAGAGATCACAACTGATATGGCAGAGATTCATAGAGTAATCAGAAACAACTTTGAGAAACTCTATGCCACTAAAAATGAGAACCTGGAAGAAATTGATAAATTCTTGGACTGAATGAAGAGGATATAGCATATCTAAACACACCCACCACTATTGATGAAATTAAAACAATAATCAAATGTCTGCCCAAAAACAAAAACCCAGGCCCAGATGGATTCACTAATGAATTCTTTCAAACTTTCCAAGAGGAACTACTACCAATTCTGGCAAGACTCTTTCATGAAATTGAAAAAACAGGACCACTTCCAAATAGCTTTTATGAAACCAACATCACCTTGATACATAAACCAGACAGAGATGCTATGAAAAAAGAAAATTACAGATCAATACCACTGATGAATGTGGATGCAAACATCCTCAACAAAATCTTGGCAAATAGCATTCAATGCCTCATTAAGAAGATCATCCAGGGGGGCTGGGTGGTGGTGCTGGAGGTAAGGTGCCTGACTTGCCTTGTACTAACCTAGGACGGACCGTGGTTCGATCCCCCGGGTCCCCATATGGTCCCCCGTGCCTGCCAGGAGTGACTTCTGAGCGAATAGCCAGGAGTAACCCCTGAGCGTCACCGGGTGTGACCCCAATAACAACAACAAAAAAAAAAGAACATCCAGTACAATCAAATAGGTTTCATCCCAGGAATGCAAGGATGTTTTAGCATCCATAAACCTGTCAACATAATACATAACAATAACAATAAGAAAAATAAAAATCACATGATCATATCAATAGTTGCAGAGAAAGCATTTGATAAGGTCCAACACCCATTCTTTTTTTTTCTTTTCTTTTTTTTGGTTTTTGGTCCACACCCACTGAGTGTGAGAAACTATTCACCCAAAACCCATCAGATAAGGGGCTAATCTCCAAAATATGCAAGACACTGACAGAACTTTACAAGAAAAAAAAATCTAATCCCATCAAAAAATGGGGAGAAGAAATGGACAGACACTTTGACAAAGAAGAAATACAAATGGCTAAAGACACATGAAAAAATGCTCCACATCACTAATCAGGAAGATGCAAATCAAAACATCTTTAGGTACCACCTCACACCCCAGAAATTCTTTTTACTCAGAATTCATGTGCTAATTTTCTTGACAAGAAACTTCTTTATTAGTCTGGCATCTATTATGTGATGTTAACGTCTTGTAGTACAGTATAGTTTGTTTTTTTCTGAGTCATAGAACTAGATTTTGGTAGGGGTGCTGAGTGATAGCACAGTGGGTAGGGCGCTTGCCTTGCATGCTGCTGACCTAGGTTCTATTTTTGATTTTACATATCTTCCCCTGAACCTTCCATGAGTGATATTTGAATGCAGAGCCATGAGTAGCACATGAGCACCACCTGATATGGCCCCTCAAAAAAAAAAAAAAAAAAAAAAAGATAAACTAGTTTTTTTTGGATAAGAACACAGGTATGCCCTGAAATCTGATCATAATTTCTGAATGATTGGGTTCTCCAGAGATCTGCATAAATAACTATAAAACAAAAAATATATGTTGTTCTCTCTACATCTTACACATTTTCTAAAAAAAAAACCTATATATTTGTCCAAGTTCTAGAATTCATATTGAAATGAGTTTTAATAGAACTCTTTTTAATAGAAAATAGCACCTAGAAAGGATATAATAATACGCACTTATTTTATTTCTCATGAATAGTGGAATATATATAATATATTCTTATTTTCATATGAGCATGTTATCAAGGAATGGCTTTTGTAGATCCCATGAGTATTGAACTCAAATACCTTTATTCTGCATTAGGCATTGCTGAGATGGTCTCTACATTTAATTTTGATAATATATCCTACTGTCACTTGTTCTGATGTTTTGTATCTTCAACAAGGTAAAATAGACATTTTGCTTTTGGGGGGGGTGTATTTGGGCCACACCCAATGACACTCAGGGTTAATCCTGGCTATTCGCTCAGAAATTGCTCTGACTTGGAAGACTATATGGGTTAGATTCGGGAATTGAATTGTGTTAGGCTAGTGCACACAAGGCTGACGCCTTACCACTTGAGCCACTGCTCTGCTCTGACCCCAAGGTAAAGCAGACATTTTATAAATGTAAATTTTATTTAGAAATAAAGGTGGTTATTTACAAATTACAATTGCAATAGTTTGTAGGGCATTTTAAATTATATATGCCATGAGTCTTAAAATATGCAAGAGATTAGGGGTTGGGTGGTGGCGCTGGAGGTAAGGTGCCTGCGCTAGCCTAGGACGGACCGCGGTTCGATCCCCTGGTTTCCCATATGGTCCCTCAAGCCAGGAGCAACTTCTGAGCGCATAGCCAGGAGTAACCCCTGAGCATCACTGGGTGTGACCCAAAACCAAATATATATATATATATATATATATATATATATATATATATATATATGCAAGAGGTTAAAAACCTCAAGGTAGTGAGAAAAATATGAAGTGAAGAATTATTATTCATGTCTCTCAATTAAAAACAAATCTTAGAGAACCTGATGAGTTGGCAACAAGTGTATAAGTGTGTTTTTCACATATTTTGACTTAAAATGGGAGCAAAGCCACTATACACACATATATTGTCAGTAGAATTAAATGACATGCTATCTCCACAAATCTTAAATTATGAACAATAAGTGGCAAACAATTACTGAAGCTACCATATCACTATGAAGTCACGCTTATATAAAGAAAAGAAAACAACCACGAACTATTTAAAGTAGCCAAGGATATAAAATGAGATATAATATATAAAGGCCTGATAACATTAAAAGAAAATTTTACATGCTTCCAAAGCAAATAGATATAAGAGGTCCAGTGACTGGGTAACAGATGCCATCTGAGTATAATGAACTATTAACATTAATCAGGCAAAGTTTTCTTAGGGTAATTTTCTGCATTGAAGAGAAACCAATGAGAAGTTTTATTGAAACTGCAAAAAAAGAAAAAGAAGCAGTAAAGAAACAGGAAAAACTAGTGAAAAATGTAGAAGAATAAGTAAGTAAGTTAAAATTTCCTAAAGTAGGCTGCAATACATTTTTTTAAAAAGAGAGTGGAAGAAGTAAAGGTAGGGAGTACATTCCTAAATTTAAAAAGTTAAAAACCAATCTTCTGTCATATCCCCTAATAAAAGTTCTCTAACATGATTTCTCAGAAAAATAAGCAAAGAAGATCAGTTCAAATCCCACAGAACAGCATTATGAGAAAAAATAAAATAAAGGTCAGAGTAATATCACTATGGATAAAAAAAATGTACAGTAGGAAGACATAGAAAAAAGCAATAAAACCCTTACTTCAGAATAACATAATTATCATTTAAGAATGATGCAAGCTCTAAAAAAGTAATGAAATAGTATTGAAAAAAACTCAGCACTTCAGTCTGGATCCAAAATAAATAATTAGAAATAAAAAATTATTTTCAGACCTGCAGATGAAAGTAGGAAAAATACAAAACGTGCATCACTAAACTAAAACTTGTATAATCAAAAATTGACATGAAAGAAAATATTAAAAAATAAAAGAATTTGAGAAAAATACATTACAATTATGCAAAAATGCCACTGATAAAATTTTATTTTAAAGAAAAACCTATGAATTCCAAATCATTTTGAAAAGCCCTTTAGAAGAAATATGTGAGGCAAGGGGCAACAGTGCAGTCAATCCCAGGTGATGACACAAAGCCTTCAAAATATTGCAGTGAAGCCCTGAAAATTCCAGAGTCTATCTAGGAATTGCACTTAGCTTACCTGAGCACCACTTGAACCTCACCAAAAGGATTGGAATGGCATAATGAAAGGTTTGTTCAATTATCAGAATTAAGACTAATCTGATCAATTCGGTCAATAATCTAAAAAATTGTTAAAATGAAAAAAAAGGGGGGCCAGGCGGTGGCGCTGGAGATAAGGTGCCTGCGCTAACCTAGGACAGACCTTGGTTCGATCCCCCGGTTCCCCATATGGTCCCCCGTGTCTGCCAGGAGCAACTTCTGAGCGCATAGCCAGGAGTAACCCCTGAGCATTACCAGGTGTGACCCAAAAATCAAAAAATAAATAAATAAATAAATAAAATGAAAAAAAGGAATATTTTTATTTAGTAAGCATACTAGTTAGCCCACTAGGTAAACTAAATAAAATTATTATAGATATTTAGCAGGAAAACTTTATAAACAGAAAAATAGAAGACTATAATAAAGATAAACAGAAGAAAAATATGATCAATATTTTATATCCTAGCAAAGCTGATTCTTAATTAAGTGATCAGAAGTAGCAATAGGCATGACTCAAATAATATAAGATTCCCAAGAATATTTTGAAAAATTATGCATATTGAGTTTTAGAAAATCAAAAATGACTGCAAGAACTTAAAGATAATTGGGCTCCAGAAATTGTATAAAGGGTAAAGTTTATGTCTTACATGTGATTCTGAGCGCAATACACGATCTCCAGGGGCTGGAGAGATAGCATGGAGGTAAGGCGTTTGCCTTTCATGCAGAAAGTCATTGGTTTGACTCCTGGTGTCCCATATGGTCCCCCGAGCCTGTCAGGAGCGATTTCTTAGCGTGGAGCCAGGAGTAACCCTTGAACACTGCTGGGTGTGATCCAAAAACAAACAAACAAACAAACAAAAAACCCATAACAAACAAAAAACCCATGATCTCCCGAGATAGTCAGGAAAAATCCTTGAGTACAGAACCAGGGATAAGTCTTGAGCACTGCTTGTGCATTGTCCAAAAATAAAAGAAAAGAAAGAATAAAAATGAAGTAATTAAATTTGCTATACAAGGATGGGTATGGAAAGTATTATGATGAGCAAAATGTGTCAAAGGGAGAGGGATCAGCAGACATTGCACAGACATTGCAGGTGTGAAATGGGAACTAGTGAAGGGTGTTGTACATGGAATAACTGAAACTAAACCATGAGCAAATTTGTAGCTTTAAATAAAAAAACACTATATTTTGAATAACCATGTAAACCATGGTGTTTAAATAATGAAAATGTAAAAGAAAAACTTTAAAGTAGATGAAGGAAGAGGAAATTAGAGAAAAGAAGGAAGAAAAAGAAAGAAAGAAAGAAGAAAGGAAAAAAGAAAGAAGAAAATTAAAAGCTTTTATTGAGAAAAGCTTCTATTAGAACATATAATTTTATATGCTCTGAAGATATAGCTAGAATATAAGTAATTGATTAGAGCATATATTTCAATAATTTTATTAATTTATTGATATTGGTAATAGCATAGTTATAATTAGACTATTTTGCATTATATGAAATTAAATATATACTTAATGTATATTATTATTATTTAATTCCCCTGACCTTGAAAAACTGGATTTTTTTCTGTTTTGGGGCCACACCCATTTGACACTCAAGGGTTACTCCTGGCTATGTGCTCAGAAATCACTCCTGGCTTGGGTGGACCGTCCTATGCTAGTGCTTGCATAGGCGGTTACCTCTAGCGCCACCTTCCGAGCCCCAAAAAACTGGATTTTTTAAAAGATTTATCCAATTCTTCTAGTAAATTTACCTTAATAGTATAACAAAAGTTATATTTTCCTTAATTAAAACAAGTCATAATTATATAGAAACATTTATAAAATCTTTAAAAATATGTTTTGTAGGCTTTTCTGTGTTATGTTTTTGGATTCCTAGGATATATTCTTAGGAGTTATTGCTGGCTCATATGGAAGTCATTTTTCAATTTTCTGAGGATTATCCATATTGTTTCTCAAATATGCTTGACCAGTTAATATTCCAAAAATCAGCGAATTTCCACTTATTTACATATACACCTAAACCCAAATATTTTGTCCAGAAAATATATTTTCCTATATTTATTGCAACACCAGTCATGATGGCCATAATGCAGAAATAACCAATTGTCCCATAGCAAATGATTATGAAAAACTATGGTATATATCTACATATATACATACACAATTAATTCTACTTGACATAATAAAAGACAAAATCATAAAACTTTCTGCTACATAAAGTGATCTGGAGAAAATGTTGAATGCAGTTTGTTAGGTGATGGGAGTTCCCCTGATTTTATGTTAATTTGTACCTAAAATATGATTGCCAACGTTATGTAACCCAACATATTTAAAAATAAAAATTTTATTTTAAAAAAAAAGAAGATGGATAGATATATGATAATTTGTTTTATGTATTCAATATCCATGTGTGTGCATAGACACAGGCTATATTCAGCATAGTAGAGAAATAATTAAAGGGAACAGAAATTACTTTTAGTCTTGAATAAGAATTTTATCATAGTAGGAGTCTTTGGGAGAAAGGATGTAGGAAGACACTTTGACAATAGTGGAGCATAGTAAACATTTCGATGAGGGTGTGGTTGGTGCTAGAGTGTTTTTGATAAAAAAAGCACAACAACAACACTGCTAACGTTATTGTAAATTATAGTGCCTAAAATGAAATTGTTTTGAAAAGGAAGCATCATTTGAAAAAAGTTATCTCCAATTTTGTTATTGGAATTTACTTAGAAGTGCCTGAGACATCTTACCATGTAATGTAGCAAGGAAACTATTTATGAAAAGATCTCCAAGAAATTGTATTTAAAATAGTAAAACCAAACTAAAAAGGACAGTAATTTGGAAAATATGACTACTAATATAAATGATCATAAAGTATTGAGATGAATTACATATATGATTTTATAATACAGAATTAATTACAGTTTGTGATTCTCAGAAAAAAACTCCTTATTTTGAAAATTGCCAAATAAATGTCAAAGACTATTTTTTATGGAGAATAGATATATATTTAATTAAATTGCAGTTGAGGCAAATTTGATCTTCTACAAAAGTAATTCATAAGGAAATGAGAAAATGCATTTTAATGGTGTAATTTTGTTTTCCTACATGACAAAGAATCTAGGCTTTCTTCATTCCTAATAGCTAAACTCAAAAAAAAAAAAAAAGAAAGACAAAGGAAGAAGAAGAAGGAGGAGAAGAAGAAGAAGAAGAAGAAGAAGAAGAAGAAGAAGAAGAAGAAGAAGAAGAAGAAGAAGAAGAAGAAGAAGAAGAAGAAGAGACTTAAAAAGAGATATACAATATAATATATCATATATTATGTCTTCGGAAAAAGCACATATTTTTATGATGGTGCCTGCCAGAGTCATCCAATTTGAATATAATTATACTCAATTCCCAATTTGTAGAGTAAAATAACAGAGAAACATTTTAAATCTCAGCATGGAGATACAAGTAACTGGACCACCTCAGGGAATTCAATTGGAAAATTGACTTCTTTTTCTTTTTT
>PVKC010042927.1:0-11893 GCA_004027635.1 Crocidura indochinensis | reverse complement strand
AAACAGAGGGAGTCACTCAATCTAGAAGTCCCTGGGGAGAGGGTGGAGGACTTGGGAGACAGAATGGGTATGGAGGTGGAGGGAGAACAACTTGGTGATGGGAATTCCCCTGATTCAATGTTTATTTGTAAATGGAATATTACTGTGAATATCATGTAAACCACTATGATTAAAAAATAAAAAATAATTTAAAAAAAATGTCTGTTTATTTTTCTCCCCAGTTTTGGGTGGAATCAGATTCTTTTGTTGCTAAGTTTGATTAATGCCTTATATAAGTTAGATATTAACCTCTTATTGGATGGGTATTGGGTGAATAGTTTTTCTATTCTGTCTTCAGTCTTTCAATCCTAGTCACTGATTCCCTTGAGGTACAGAAAAGACAGGTAAAGAGACACAGAGACAGAAAGGTTGAGAAAGAGACAGAAAAGAAAGATGTCTGCCATAGAGTTAGGAAGGGGAGAGGGCAAGATAGAAGGCAGGAGGTAAACCAGTGATATTGTTGGCAGGAAATGTGCACTATTGAAACTTGTTGGACATAGAATGATTGAAACCCAATTATGAACATCTTTGTAACTGTGAAAAAATACTATAATGCAAACAACCTTGTTACTGTGGTGCTTTTTGAAAAGAATTTTAAAAAGTGGGCAAACAAAATGTAACCATGAAAAAACTTTTATATTTTATTTTATTTTTTGGTTTTGGGGCCACAACTGGTGGTACTCAAAGGTTACTCCTGGCTCTGTGCTCAGAAGTCACTCCTCGAAGGCTTAGGGGACCATATGGTATGACAGGGATCAAACCTGGGTTCATCCTGGGTCAGCAGCATGTAAGGCATATGTCCTACTGCTGAACTATTGTTCTGGCCCAGAACTTTTAAATAAATTTAAGTGGACAATGAAGAGTATAGCAGGGAAAGCAATTACCTTGCTCTCAGCCAACAATGGTTCCATCCTGGATATCACCACTGGTCCCCTGAGCTTTGAGAGGAGTAATTCCTGAGCATGCCACCAAGAGTATATTTTGAACAGATGCAGTTATGGCCTCCCAAACAAAAACAAATCAATTAAATTATTAAATTAACTGAAATATTTTCCATTAATTTATTCAATAAATTTCTATTACAATGTCAATATGTTACTGAAAGTCCTTTATTATTATAAGAATTAAAAGGAAGACAACTTTTATTATATGAAATAAAAATGCTTCTATGCCTTCATAGAGAAAATCTTGAGAATGTATTTCCTTTCGAACTTGAAACTAACAGAATCACCAATTTACTTTTTAAAACTTTTTTAAAAACTTTCAACTGAAGAACAATGCAGTTTTCAAATGCTTAGTTTTAAACGGGCTAAGATACTTTCACATTTTATTTGATTAATAAAGTTAATTCATTCAATATTTATTTTACTTTGCATACTAGGTGACCAGAACTATGCTAAATATTGATAAGGGAAATATTAAGAAACTATTGTTAGGCTAAGAAGATAACATAAGGCTGTCATTAATGTTTTAAATGTAAGATGGGCAATGACTGATCTGACCTTAATTGACTGCCAGCATCTTAGTGCCTGAGCAGTATCACATCACAGGGCACTAGCACTGATACATCATTTGTGCACGAGTATATTGTCATTGGGAATGGTTCCCACATCCTTTAGAATCAATGAGAAGCACCCTCCAAAATTTATTTCTTAGACATTTGCTCTTCTAAGTATTAGCATGACTCTATCTTGCCCTATTTAATCACCACTCACTCAAAACTTTCCTCCCAAAGTAGAATGAAATGACTGAAGGAAAGTGAGATGTTATCCATAATATTTTTTGTTGTTGCCTGAACAGATTGGTGTTTATAATGCCAAGTTCTGAAATGCTAAACATTTAATAATGGTACAGCAGGAAACCAAAGATTATATTTTATATTTGATAAGCCACTTCTATATGAAGTTGCTGTGCAAGATTAATAGCTAAATGCAAGAATATGACAGTGAAATCTATTGGGGATAAAGATACAAATTTGTGATTAGTTAGCATATGATTGATAGATAGTCAATAGGTCTAATTAAATCAACCGAAAATATAAATTTACACAATAATTTTTATTCTGTGAGTTGAGAAATCACTTTATGTGCTATAAATACTTTTAACTATGATGCATTTTAGGAATTCCATATTTGCACATAATGAATTGAAAGCTGAATTTAATTTATCTGTTTTCTTACTGTTATAAAATAGAATGAGTGCAATTTTTATAAACCTAGAAATAGAATTAAAACAATTATAACAATTAGTGAAGAACAGGTGATAAAATAAAAATTTAAGAATTTTTAGTATGAGAATTTTATGTGATAATGCATTTCTTTACATTTTAGTAGTACATCAAGTACTTACATATTTAGATCAGTTTTCTTCATAATTTTACCTTTGCTAATAAGACATTTATTTCAGTAATTGTGTAAGAAATTAAAAAAACTATTTTATTCTTAAGATACACATTTATTAACAATTTTCATTTCAGATTGGGCTTTGCCTTGTCTCTGAATTATAAAATTTAATTTTATTCATTGCATGTTTAATATTACATCGATTGTGTTAATGATGGTTAAAAAAAGGGCAAACTCCAGGCATCCATATAAACCCCTCAAAGTTATCATATAAAACTTGGAGGCATTATGTATTAACATAGAAAGGTCTATTAAATTTCTTTGTGTGTGTAAATTTCTTCCTTTGAAAAATTAATTTAAACTAAGAGTAAAATATGGATACACACACAAAAAAACTCAGAGAATAATATTGTCCAATCATATTTTATAAAATATTTACAAGTGATAGACTGTATTTATTACACTAGTGAGGTATTCCATGAAAATTCTGTAAGCCATTTCCCAGACTGATTCCTTTATGGCAACATCCTCCACCCCTTGTCCCATTTCGCTAATATATTTTTTCTTCTAACATATTTCTTCTTCATCCCTATAGAAACTCTTGTCTTCAGTTTGAGAAGGACTGTGGGTTATTCACTATCGCAGTTGTCTAGAACTAAAATAAACCTACTTTGGGGCTGGAGAGGTAGCATAGTAGTAAGGCTTTTGCCTTGCATACAGAAGGACAGTGGTTTGTATCCCTGCATCCCATATGGTCCCCCAAGCCTGCCAGGAATGATTTCTAAGCGTAGAACCAGGAGTATCCCCTGAGAGCTTCAGGGTGTGATATAAATAAATAAATAAGTAAATAAATAAATTAAACCTACTTCTTGTTGTCATTATTGCTTGAGCTATTTGCCTCTCTTGTTATTGACCATCAAATGTGAATACTTATCCTTGAGCCTGGTAACAATTGTTTCTCTTATTACCACTCCTTTGCTAATAGTTCAGTTTTTGGGGGCCACACTTAGTGGCGCTCAGGGGTGTGTGTGCTCAGAAATCGCTCCTGGCAGGGTAGGGGATGCCAGGTAGGGTATGGGATGCCAGGATTCGAACTGGGATCCATCTTGAGTTGTGGTAAGGCATTTCTGTATAATAGTAACATTTTTCTATGGATAACTGTGACTTTCATTTGTATGTGTACAACAAGAGAATGAGATCACATAATTTTAAACAATAATAATGTCAACTGAGATTAAATATTTACAATTAGGACAAAGAAAAATAGCATCATGTTTAAGATGCTTGTGTAATCATGGTGTTTAAATAAAAAATAAAAATTGCATGTGGTAGCATGTGGCTATGGTAGACACTAGTTCAAATCCTGCTACCCTAAGCATCTCTAAAGCTATGTATAGCTCATGAACACAGTTATATATGGTCCAAATGAAAAACAATAAAACATATTTAGAGTCAAATCTCAACCCAACTCTAATGTATGAGTAGTGATTTTTTTCTAATACTTTGGCACTCTAGAACTTTTTTTTTCTTTTTGGGCCACACATGGCAGTTCTCAAGACTTATTCCTTGCTCTGTACTCACCAATTACTCCTGGCAGGCTTTGGAGACCATATGGGATGCCGAGGATCAAACACATATTGGCCATGTGCAAGACAAATTGCTCCAGCCCTATGTATTATGGCACTTTTATATAACTTTTATTAAGGAATACACCTAGAAGTCATTCAGGATACTCCTGGCAGTGGTCAGGGGAATATGTGGTGCCAATGACTCAACCTTGTCTTCAGGCATATAGATTATTCAATCCTGAAGCCTTTTGATATTCTCAGTCCCATTTTGGTCTGAAAATAAGTTGCAGAAGAATGTGTTTATGTTAAACTCTTTAACAACAGAAATTTTAAATAAAATTCAAAATTATGACTATTTTTATAAAATTATTTTAACAATTAGTTTTAATAGTTTTGTAATAAAATTATCAAACTGTTAGATCTATTTTAAACTTTTATAGCTATTAGGATGGAAAATGTTGAAAATAATTGAGAAATGCTCCCACAAAGTTCAAAACGTGAATTTGTTATAATATAAGTAAAAGTTAATTAAAGTTAAAATGATATTATCTAGGTAATCTAGATAACTGGTATTAACTGTTACTGGTCCTTGTAAAATTTCACTCACCTTAGATATAGTCAGTTGAAAATAAAAATGGATAGGACATATAAAATGGAAATGTATATCATATAACTTTCACTGTAACCCTATACTAATGCTCATACTGACTGCAGCCTTTCTTTGACACCTTATATATGTCTAGATAAAACGAAAGAAAAGTATCTGTTCTCACTTGTACGATGACACCCAGCTATTAACTCGAAACAAAAGCATTTCCCTATCATCCTCTTTCCTTTAAACTTCTCACTTTGATACATAAAAGTCCAACTTTATAGGTACTATGGACTCTCTATCTTCCCCATTCTGGTGAATCGGGACTGCTTTAATAAACAAAGAGCCGTTGTCTTTAGTGTGCCGAGAGATCATGAGTCAAGAAGCAACATGACTTTATGACCCTCTCCCAACTGTCTTAGTTTATTAATTCTTCACATCTATCCTACCTGCTTAGACTCGTCTACCTGGGTGTGGAAACATAGCACGTTATGTGTTTTCACAGAGTAGCCCTACCTGCTTCAGATGCATCTAGCTGGGATTGGAAACATGGTATATGAGGTGTTTTCTCAACTTGGGGATTTATTTTACACTCACCCATGTATACATGACAAGAGAACCAAGGAAAACCAAAGGGACAAGAAGAAGCAAGAATCAACAAGAGGAGGCAGAACAGAATTATTATCAACAGACCAATCTATAGCAACAGACCAACCTTCTATCAAGAGAAAAAGTAAGATGTTCTGCACACAATGGCATCAAGAAATAAGATAATAAAAGAAGACTGTAACTAAGAGCACAAGACATTGAGAGACCCCAAATGACAGGATCTTGTTAGTTAGGATGAAGGGTGAGAATTGGTGGTGTGAGGCACATTTGGTTGTACTGAGGGTTTATCCTAGTTCTGTTTTTAGGGATCATTTTTGGTGGTACACAAGGGACTGAACGAAGATTTGGGGAGAATGAACCAGGTTTGACTACTGAGTGAAACCAAGGACTTTAACATTTCTGCTACTTTATTTGCCTTCCAAAACTACCTTGTTAAAATCAGTTATTAAAAATTTCATCAACATCAGTAGCTTTACATGCTCACATATATGAGACACCTAAGGACACACTTAGAAAATAGTTCGCTCTCAAAGTAGTACTTTGAATTTAAGAATATAAGTATTGTGTTTGTATTTGAGGAGCAATGGTCCAGCAATACTCCTCCAGAATGTTCCAAACAAATTATTTCTAATATCCATAATATGTACATTTTAAATAAAATAAGTTTACTTACTAGATATTTCTAGAAAAGAAAATCAATAATAAATTGGTGTCAGTAGAAAATTCATCATTGAAGCCACTAGAAGCAGTAGACTAGCACTGTCAGGTCTGGGCCAAAGACCAATTATTCAATCAATAAATAACGGTTAAAAAATAAAAATAATAAATTTAATATTTTATTTATTATCAGAAAATGCTTGTTTTTTTTTTTATTTAAAATCACTTTTATTAATGAGTTTTGTTGATCATCATTTGTTTTATATGCCTATTTTTATATAACAAGAGTTACCCAAAATAATTATCTAGCAAAAATTGTGATTAGAAAAAATTCATGGAACTCTACTCAAGATGCACAGAAATATTTCAGCAAAGCAAGTTGAGGAATAAGCATGGAATTACCCAGAATATTAATACTTACATAGTCCTGATTATGCTAACAAATGATTGTTCCTATTAATGCCATAATTAAGTAATTTAAACTGGGCAATAATAAGAAGGTTATTTTCAATGTCATTCCAATTATTCTAATTATTCACCCTTGTTTTCATTTTTGAGGAACAAAGTAATTTTTTGAACTCAGATGATGACTAGCAAAATTAGGCTTCAAAATCAAGAAGCTTTTTTTCTACAGCTTGTTGAACTAATGTCTAGGTTGCTGTCTCAATACTTATACAGCAAAACTTGAATTTTGGAGTAAGGATCAGGAAAAATTTCGAATTATAGTCTTGTGCAATTTGGTAACTTGCTGTCTTTAGTAAGGTGCAAAATGCTACCAGCTGCAGAAAAGGCATTGACTTTATAGTCATCATAACGCTGGAATTTCAGAAAACTGATAGTGTTTTAGAATTATAAACATAGTGCATTTTATGAATACTTTATTTATGCCACTTAACTTTTATCTGAAAACTAAAATTTTATGCATTTATTTCTGTGTTGTCTCATGATAGATATCATATATATTTTCAAAAATCAGGGAAAAATTGAGAGAAAACATGGGATGTGTTTATGCACATCTTTTCAAATTATCAGGTGTTTTATAGAGACACTTGTTCTATCAACTTCAAATAAAATTAATAAGAAATAGGGAAGAGAAAATAATTAGAATAAAAAAACTTAATATAAAAAGAAAAGAGACTATGGAAGAAGTATACAAGTAAAGCGTGATGCCAATTAGTTGTGGTTTTGAGCTGTAGACTAAACTAAAGGTTGAGCAGGACAGAAAAGATGAGACATCTCAGTGATTCCTGAGGAGCTACCACTATTAAAGAACGTCAGATGTTCTGAATTCTTGAATAAAGTGAAAAGCTGAGCCCAGCACTACACAGTATTCTTTGAAGTTAGAAAATCTTAGTATAGTTGATAATCCAGCTTCCACTATTATTGTTATTTAATGATCAAACAAACATAAGATTATGTTCAGTAAATTTTCTAATATATGTTACAAAGTTTCATTTTAAAAAAAATTGACCCTCAAAACCAACTGAGGATGTCAAATATCTGCAATGAAACACTGCCCAGTGAACTCATGCTGGTTAATGAAGGTGTCATGATGAGTAATTTTAGATTGCAATAAAATGCAATGGAGAAAGCATGGTTTCTGTATTCATGGTGTAGATTTCTTTAATGATTATAAAGCATCATTCAAGGTAGTCTTAATTGCAACCAGAAAAATTGATGAAAAGTTATTCAAATATAAAAGAATAAAGTATGCTAATTGATTTTAAATGCCAAAGTATAACAATAAAAGGAAATTTTAACAATTTAATTTTTCTTTTTCTTTTTTTTTTTTTGGTTTTTGGGTCACACCCGGCAGCAGTCATCTATGCTCAGAATTGCTCCTGGCAGGTTCAGGGGACCATATGGGATGCTGGGATTTGAACCACCATCCTTCTGCATGCAAGGCAAATACCCTTCCTACAGTCCATGCTATCTCTCTGGCCTAAATTTTTACAATTTTAACTTCAATCTCAATAGCAATTTTTACAGAGATTTGATTTTAAATGCTAAGTTAATTTATTTTATTTTAATTTTTTATACAATGAATTTACAACTTTAATAGAAAACTCATAATAAATGCAAGATCACTTACTATTATTAAACTTATTAAAGTATATATAATAAATACAAACTCACTTGCTATTATTAAGAATTGGGCCAAATAGATAGTAGAGGGATTAAGGTTTCTACATGAATTACTTGCATGCAATAGTCCTTGTTCAATAAACAGCAACCCATGATCTTCTGACCACTGCAAAGGACCAGAAAACAATGTCTGTATATCTGAGATAACATAAGTATGATTAATCACCAAGAAAAAAATAGATAAGAATGTAACTTATTTGTTAGGTGTTAATTTGGGAAAGATTTGTTAGTTCATTAGTAATATCATGACTTAAAGCAAAAGATAGCTATAGAAAATGTGATAATGAAACAGGGTTTTATGACAAAATACATCATTTTTGATCTAGAAAAAAATTTAAAAAGAGAATTTTATTTCTGACTAAAATTTATTTTAGCAAGAAGATAATGAGTCTGAAGTCAGCTTATAGAATGTGATTCTTTTCTTTTTTTCTTGTTTTCTTTTTTTAATTATGTTTTGTTTTGTTTTTCTGTCATACCAAGTGAGCTAAGGGGTTACTCCTGGCTATGAGGTCAGAAATCATCCTGGCTAGGGGGACCATATGGGATGCTGGAAATTGAACCAAGGTCCGCCCTGGGTCAGAGTAGTGAAAGACAAATCTTACTCATTTTAATTTGTTGGTGTTAATATTATGATCTAATATTCTCATTAATACCATTATATTATTCCTATTGAATTATATATAATTACATATATCAAGTTATAGTGTATAATCACACTACATATCGTATGAACACTATAGTTCTCTCCACCATTAGATTTCTCAAGTGAAGTCTTAATGTGAAACATTAGGGTTATGAGAAATTATTACTAATGTCAATGTAAATTCCTAGAGTTTTTTGACTCTCAAGAATCAGAAGTTTGAGGGATATTTCAACTATTTTTTCAGGATATGTTTAGTTGTGGATAAGGGGTTTTATAGAATGCAAGGAAGAAGTTAGAGTTCTACCAGGCTGTATGCATTAGAAGAATAAAAATAATATTTAAGGACTAAGTGGTCAACAATCTCTACAGACACTAGATGTCCTGAAGAACTACAGCACATTTTACAGTGGAGAGATAGTAGTACAACAAACCCTATAATAAATATAAACAGCTTGTCTGGACTTTGCATGCAAAAGCGACTTCTGGGAAATTTCTGATCAAGAATGGAAAGAGTTTTAGGTGACATTCTGGTATGCAACAAAACTGAATATGAGGAACTGGAGTGATAGTACAGCAGTTAGAGGGTTTGCCTTGTATGTGGCCGACATGATTCAGACCCGGGCATCGCATATGGTTCCTCAAGAGAGCCAGGAGTAACCTCTGAGTACTGCATGTGTGCCCCAAATATTTAAGCAAACAAACAAAAAACTAGATACAAGGAATGACAAGAGACAGGACATAATTTGTTGCTAAATATTGCAGTATCTATGCCAAGGGTATTTTCTAGTGAGAGATAAGATTCCTTAGTCCTCATATTATCCCAACAACTCAGAAAAATGAATTCCAGTATAATTTGTTTGTAGTCTTGATAATCATATTTCTTTACACTCACATCAGTTAAATGATCAATTTAAATATTTTGACTTTTAAATGGATTTATCAGATTCTAGGTCATCAATATTTGACCTTTTTATTGGTATATTCACCTTATCTATGTATCTTAGAAACAATACATTGGGAACATTTGATCTTTCCTAGAAGAAGATATATAGAATGATAAAAGTATATAAAGAACACAAAAATCATACAAAGTAGAGATAATTCATGACAAACTATAGCATAGCTTCAAGTTATAGTACGTAGTTAATATATGCTCCCATACATAATACTGTAGTTGGATTTTGGTATCATAAGACCATTTATTATATAAATAATTCTCTATATGGATGACACTATTTTAATTAATTAATTTTATATTACATTAATTTCTAAGCTCTTATTGCCTCTACTATAGGAAGAATTAAATCTTTAACAACTCTAGTTTTTGGGAAAAAAATGCCATGCTATAGAAGCTTAAATTCTTAGACTTTTTGTGAAAACTGTTTTCCTTATAACAAACATTTAGGTACAGAACAATCCCTGTACAACCAGAAGGAATATTTTTTTTAGAATTTATACTTCCTAAGGGAAATAGTCACTAATAAATCATGCTGGGAAAAGGTTAGTATTGATTCAACACAGTGAGTCCTTATATGATATTCTGTTCTTACATATATTGATTTCCAAGTTGTTCTGATAAGATAGTATTTGTTTCATATTGCTAAGATTACACTGATTTAAAATTTGGAATGGTAACATGACTGTATTATTTTGAATACTATAATTCTTGACCATATAAAGGTTTTAGGAATAGAGCTTACTTTACTGTCTTTGGGACTAGTATTTAATTAGTTTTAGATATTGCTTCTACTTAGGACTGATATATTAACTTGCTGGAGCTTTATTTTTCATCACCAAAGTCCCAGACTGATTAACTTGTTCTATGATCTGTGTAATCAATTGTTTATCATGAATTGAACCAACAGCTGCAGAACACAGTTGGAAATAACCCAGGAGCAAAGGAAGACATGATATTAAGATGAAGAAACAAAATGTAAGAAATAAAACAACTAAAATATAACTTATGCAAAGATGAGTTTAGATCTTGTGCTACTTAAGTATTAACATGAATTATCCTTAGCCCTTGAGTCTTAAATAAAAGCACTGTTAAATAAAGAAGTATGCTATCAGGAGCATAAATGATTAGTTTGAGTTTCTATTATTAAAATAGTTTAATTATGTTACCAGAAAAATTGTGGTAGTCTTCAGAAATTTTAATGCAATTTTAATTTTATGATATTGATACCTTTATATATGATATTGATACCTGTATTATATTACTTTTATTTTGGGTGATTATGCTGAAAATCTTATTTATAATAATAAATGGGTCTACATATATGGATCAGTTATAGAGTTTTATATTTCTATGCATGAAGTCGTATAGTATTATTCCTAGTACTGTACAACTTTATTCTGTGATCACTAGATATTCTGATTTTGTGATCCAGGTACCTGGAAGTGTAATTTCTGCTAATGACATTCAAGTATATGTGAGCACTGTACAAAAGTATATGCGTGCCACAGTCAAGAGTGTGACCCATAGACACTATAATAAAAACAGAGGAAAAAATACAAGAGAAAAAGTAAATGTGTATGAATTACAAATGCTCTGTTAAATTATTATTACTATGATTGAAATAAGTCACTAAACCTTAGCAACAAATAATGTATTTTAGGACTTAGAATATTAGCTATTTATGTATTTATTGTAATGTGATCAGTATATTTTACTTAGTGCTAATGTAGATTATATTTTCATAAACTATTTATTTTTGGTATTTTGGGCCACACCTAGTTGACGCTCAGGGTTTACTCCTGGTTATGTGCTCAGAAATCGCCCCTGGCTTAGGGGGGCCATATCGGACACCTCCGCAGTCCATCCTAGGCTAGCCCTTGCAAGGCAGATGCCTTACCTCTAGCGCCACCTCTCCAACCCCTTCATAAACTATTTAAATACTAAATTTCATAATAGACCACTTTCAAAAAGAATTTGTCATAAAACAAGTAAGATTGTTTCATCAATCAACATTTTCATTTACTTTCTTCAGTTTGCTTTTGAGTAATTTATTTTTGCTCATTTTTATCAGCTTTAATACTTTCTTATGAAGAAATTGAATACTGTCATAAAAAGACTGTTTTGGAGGTGGAGCAAAGGCATATAGCCAGGAGTAACTCCAGAGTGTCACCGGGTCTGCCCCCCCCCACCCAAAAAAAAAAAAAACCCACAAATAAAAAGGCTGTTTTGAGGGCTACAGAAACAGTAAAATTGGTAAAGCATTTTTATTGTTTATGGTAGAAATGCGTTACATTTGATCTAAGCACCATAAGGAGTGATTCCTAAGTGCAGAGCTATAAG
>PVKC010042926.1:0-12213 GCA_004027635.1 Crocidura indochinensis | reverse complement strand
TAATAGCCAGGCTCTGGAAACAACCAAGATGCCCTTCAACAGACGAGTGGCTAAAGAAACTGTGGTACATATACACAATGGAATATTATGCAGCTGTCAGGAGAGATGAAGTCATGAAATTTTCATATACATGGATGTACATGGAATCTATTATGCTGAGTGAAATAAGTCAGAGGGAGAGAGATAGATACAGAATAGTCTCACTCATCTTTGGGTTTTAAGGAAAATATAAGTCATTTTTGTAACAATCCTCAGAATGAGGGAACTGAAAAGCCTGTATGGAATACAGGTGGGGGTGAGTTGGGAGGGAGGGAGTTTTGTGTCACTGGTGGCAGGAAAGTTGCATTAGTGAAGGAGGTGTTTAAAAAAGAAGTTAAAGAAAAAATCAAAAAAAAAAAGGAAAGAAAAAAATAAGGCCTCCCAATTCTTATCACAGGCTGTGTTCTTTACACTGACTGTATAGAAATAGGAGGTACTGTAAATGCACCCCATATACACCTCAACCCAGACCCTGGCCGGGTCTGTATTGTGAATCTGGGGACCAAAAAAATACCATATAATAATGTCTTTGTACTTGATTGTATTGCACTCTAAATCTGATAGTAAGTGAGTAATGTAATAAAACTAAACATCTTTTAAAAACTAAATATGTGCACCAATAGCAATAAAATTAAGAGATAATAAACTTGATAGGCAGTCTTTAAACTGTTAGTAGACTAGAAAAACCTTCTTGCTTAGATTAATTAAATAAAAGAAATTTTTTACTTCAAATTAAGCAAAAAAAGAGAAAGAAAACACAAAGTAAATAGTAAAAAGAGAAATAAAATATAGATCAATGAGATAAATTTTATATAAAAGCTATATTAACTTTAGAAATAAAAGAATATTTCTTTAAACAAATAAAAACATACATTATCAAACTAGGAAATTAAAAAAAGCAGAATAAATAATCATAAAAACTCTTGCTCTTCCTCAGAAATTCAGGGAAATATAAAGGATGGTACTCAGTCGTATGAACACTGAGTGGAAATAAAAAGTGATCAGACGGGCCCGGGAGATAGCATGGAGGTAAAGCGTTTGCCTTTCATGCAAAAAGGTCATCGGTTCGAATCCCGGTGCCCCATATGGTCCCCCGTGCCTGCAAGGAGCAATTTCTGAGCATGGAGCCAGGAGTAACTCCTGAGCAATGCCGGGTGTGACCCAAAAACCAAAAAAAAAAAAAATGATCAGACGTAAGCACCAAACTCAAAGTCAATGACACCAGAATCAATACCCAATCTAAAACAAGCTATACACAAAGGAGATCTGTTACACTAGCAGTCCATGGGACAAAGGAGGAAGGTATGAGAAACATGCTGGGAACAGGGGTGGAGAGAGGAAAACACTGGTGATGGGAATGGCTCTATTTCATCATCATTATGTACCTTAAATATTACTGTGAAAGACTTGTAATTCACTTTGATCACAATAAAAATATATATAAAAAAGTAGGAGTAGCATTGAAAGGTCATTGATGACTAAAAGGTACCAATAGAGCTGGTTTCAAAAATGTTTTATCAAATTTGCAAGAATTTGATAGTTCATTTTTTACAGGATACCTAAGAAAATAGTGCATTTGAGAGTTACTCAACTAATTTAATAAAGTTACTCTAAATTTGATTACAAAACTAGATAACAGAGGAAATTTAAAACTTTAGTCTATTTAATTTATAGACATAGTTGCAAAATCCTAAAGAAGTTAGCAAACCAAGTTAAAATATTTAAAAAATAATATCTGACAATCATTAGGATTTAATATAAAGTCAAGAATAGTTAAATATTCATCTTAATACATCACATCAATGGACCAAATTGAAAAAAGTCATTAAACAGTAATATTAAATAGTATTCAAAGCTATTTTTTAAATTGGATTTCAGTAATAATTTATAAACTCTATAACATAGACAATGTAATGTATTTTAAAAATCAATATTTTATGGAGATGACTAGCTTTACTTTCATGGAGGCAGAGTAACAGATTATAAGACAAAATGTCAACTTTTAGTCTTAATAATATATTATTATTAAAGATTCTGGATAATATCACAATGCAAGGGAGAAAGCCAAAATAATGAAAATAGAAAAATCAATTGCATAATTATTGTTAGGCAATATTTTCTTTTGAGGGTGGACACACCTGGTGAAGCACAAGGGTTACTCCTGGGTATGCACTCAGAAATAGTTCCTGACTTGAAGGACCATATGGGATGTTGGGAGATTGAACCTTGGTCTGCCCTAGGTTAGCCACATGCAAGGCAAATGCCCTACTGCTGCACCATCACTCTGGCCCCTGGTAGGTTTTATTTTCTAAACAAAAAATCCATTATGAAAATGGCGAGAATTTAGATGCATCTAGGAAAGTTTATAATTCAGTCTAAAGGAAATCTGACTTCTGGTTCTACTTGTAGGATTTTGGAAGTTACTCTTTATTGTAACAATATGTATAGGACTGAACAGACTAAAAAATCAGCAATCCTTCTTGGATTTGTAATAAGAGACAAAGAGCAAAGTGCTCATCTCCTGTGTGGAGAAAGCAGAGAGATTCAGAAGATCCTCTCATTCAACAAACACACTAGCAGACACATTCTGTGTCTTAGTAGACCTGTAGAAGTGACAATAACATGCTAATTGATGAATAGATAGAAGCACAGACAACACTAAGATTTAAAAACCCCAGAGATGAGCACACCTAATCTTAAACACTAGACTGGGAGGTAGGACAAGAACAGGTTGCTGAAACGATGTCAAGTGATATGCATGATAATCTTTCAGTAACAATATTGCAAACCATAAAGCCTAAAATATAAAAAACCAGTTTATGTCATAGAGGCAAACTGGAGGGCAAGAGGGAAACTGGGGACATTGGAGGTATGAAGTGGACACTGGTGAAGAGATGGGTACTTGAACATTGTATGACTAAAACTCAATCATGAACATCTTTATTATAGTGTACTCATGATGATTAAATTAAAGAAATTAATTAAAATATAATTAAAAATTAAATGCAGAGAAACTCAGTTGAGGAAGTGCTCCACAATTTTATAATCTGCCTTTAAAAGCTCAATATTAGCATCAAATAAAGTTAAAAAATAAAAATTTCCTTGGTTTTCTGCCAGACAGGGAAAATAAAAAGATTTTGAAATGCATTAGAACATTCAGTAAGACTGTTTGTTGTTGTTGTTGCTTCATTTGAATTTGTTTAGTGAGGTATTTTAAAACAATGGCTTTAAAATCTGCCACAACTTTGAAGTGAATAGTGAGTTATTCCCTTATTGGCCCAGGGAAACCTATTTAGCCAACCCAAACCTATTTAACTCTGCTTTAGTGTTAAGGGGAGAAAAATGTCTGTCCTGGACCCAGCTGAGAAGTCCTTGCTTGCAAAGTTCACTGGCTGGTAGCTCAATGGAAACACAGAAATCTTTCATAAAACAATAAAACTTTTCACCTCTACATTGTTAATGGCCATTTTTTTGACTGGATACATTTTGACACTCAAGAAAAATGATAGGGAATTCGAAGAGGAACTCAAATGTCAATTTGAAGACCAAGTTTCAACATCAGACCTGACAGGAATGTTGAAATTATGAGACTGAAATGGAAAGCAACTATGATTAACATGCTAAGGAATCTGAGGGTTAAAAAGACAACAGGCTTGAAAGCTGAATAATATAAACAGAAAAATGGAAATCTTAATAAAGAACTAGAAAAATTGCTAGAGAGTAAGAAAAAATTCACGGTAACATAAAAGAGAAATTCTTTTGATTCACTTATTTATAAACTAAACATAGTAGTGAAGGTGAGTGAGGGAACCTAAAAACTGCCAAGAGGGCTGGAAAGATAGTACACTAAATAGGGAACTTGCCTTGCATGCAGCTCATTACCCAGAGTCCCATATAAAACCCTGAACACAAACAGGGGTATTACTGAGCACAGAGTCAATAATAACCATAATAACCCCCCTTAGTCTTTCTGACTGTGCCCCATAAAGCAAAAAAAAAAAAAAAAAAGAAAAATAAGAAAGAAAAGAAAATCAAAAAGAGGATCCATGTTCTATGGGGCAAAACTATACATTGTGTAATAATAATTAAAAATAGGGACTCGGAGAGATAGCACGGCGGTGTTTGCCTTGCAAGCAGCCGATCCAGGACCAAAGGTGGTTGGTTCGAATCCCAGTGTCCCATGTGATCCCCTGTGCATGCCAGGAGCTATTTCTGAGTAGACAACCAGGAGTAACCCCTGAGCACCGCCGGGTGTGGCCCCAAAACTAAAAAAAAAAAAAAAAAAATAATAATAATAATAATAATAATAATACCAGGAGTAACCCCTGAGCACTGCCGGGTGTGGCCCCAAAACTAAAAATAATAATAATAATAATAATAATAAAATATGCAGGATACACATAATAGAAATACCAAGAAAAGGAGCAGAAAAAAATAAAAGCACTGTGAAGAATATTTTCTTTAAAGAAAAAGTCCTGAAATATAACAGAGAAATTGAAATCTTGACTATAGAAAAACAAAGTTAGAAATTACATCTGAACTTCTAGCTATATCATCAAGAGAGCCTTGAAATTAGAGGAAAAAGATAAGAATACTCACTCAAAAATTCTGTACCCTGTGAAATAATCCTTCAAAATTCAGGAGAGCTAAAAATTTTCCCATTCTATATACAACTTACAAAAATCAAAGCTTACTTTTATGTGAGTAGCCAGAAAGTAATAAAGGAACTATGTGTATAATATATCAAAATAATATTACATTTTTTGGTATACTAAAATATATCTTGTCTAAAACTTATATAAGTAATGATTTTGGTTGATAGTGATGGGTGTGAATAGTCAGTAGTGCTAAGCACATAGTTTACTGTAGATCCATTATTACCATGATAAATCATCAGAATGATTTTTTCTTCTCAAATGGAAACTCTATACACTTTAAATACCAACATGTTGGTGTGAGGGAGATAGCTCAGGTACTTGAGCAATGACGTGTATGCTGCAGACCTGGGTTCATTCCCTGTAATTGTAGAGTCTACCAAGCACTATGGGAAGTTACCCTTAAGCCAGATACAAGAATAGATCAGGGACTGCCAGGTGTTTGTTTTATTTTATTTTTATGCATTAAAGTGCACAGGACTTACTTTTTGGTCTTTATTCAAGGATCACTACTAGCAGTGCTTGGGAGGTCACAGGTTTGAACCAAAATCAGTAACATGTAAGATAAGAGCTTTGCATCTTGTACTGTCCCTCCAGCCTTTTCCTTTCTTTATAAGACTAAATAATATTGTATTTTCATATATATATATGTATATATATATATGTTTGTCTATTCCTTTGTAAATAGACATCTCCTTTTTTCACTTTAGAATAATGTGAATATTTTCAAAGTTTTGTTCTCAGTTATTATGGATCAGGCTCCACAGGTGGAATTGCTGAGTTATGCTATGATTACACATTTACTATTTCAGAGCTTCCATTCAAATTTTCCGTTTTCCATTTTTATCAGCAATTTACAAGAGTTCCTGTCTCATTATATCTTTGCCAACAGTTGTTTATTTTCAGTTTTTTTTTAGCCTTTTGATATGCAGTAGTCTCTCCTTGTACTCTGAATGCTCATTTTCCTAATGATTCATAATCTTGAACATCTTTTCATGTGTTCATCATATTTAAAATATGTATGACTCAATAAACATATTAAAATGTCTTGAAAAAGTCCTTTCTTGAAAAAATGTCCACATTTGTTAATTTTAGATATTTTAAGATATATAATTTCTAGTATTTCTCTACTCATGAGTCTTTTTATTCTGTCAATAAGTAATCTTTAATGCATAAAATTCTGGATTTTGATGAAATCCCATTTTCTTATTTTGGTTCTGGTAATCAGAGGAGAAGAGTATATCAAGAAAATAAAGTGTGCTTCATGACTTTCAAAACAGTGATAAGGAGTAAGGAAGAGGTGATAAAAGTCAGTGGGTAATCCATATCATTTTAGCAAGACAAGCAATTGTGATAAGGGGAGTGATTTCACTAAGATTTAGTGGAATGCTCTGTTGTAAACCAGGCCTTAGGATGGACTTGCAAGGCGATGAAGGCCTTTGTCTGCCATCCCAGGCCACGTGGCTCTATCCTCCATTAACCGGCGGGTCTGGAGGTTCATGAGAGTGGTGGATATTGAACTCATTCATAGGCAGGCTTCATGAGAGATAACATCTTTATTCAGTCCTAACAACCACATGTGTGGCCTATATCATAATCAATTAAGCATCCAGCCATTCTTAGCTAGCCCTGCATCTTATCTTTCAGCCATCTTTCCTCTGACCTCCAAGCTGGCATAAGGCCAAAGGCCAAAGACCTCAATCCTTCGAGACCAGTGGTCGACAACCTTTTTTTTCAACTGAGCCAAATCTCACCAAAACCATGATTGAAAATTTATTTTAAGAGTCACATTTTTTTTGTTTTATTTGGTTTGTTTGTTTGTTTGTTTTTGGCAACGCTCAGGGCTCACTCCTGGCTCTATGCTCAGAAATCACTCCTGGCAGGCTCAGGGACCATGAGGGATGATGGGATTCGAACCACCGACCTTCTGCTTGAGAGGCAAATGCCTTTTCTCCATGCTATCTCTGGGCCCCCAAGATCCACATTTTTAAAACCGAAAATACATACACTGTTTTTAGTTTTAATAATTTTTATTGAAAATATTCTGCATGCAAGTATCCACATAGGTCAGGAGGAAATAAATAACACAATAAAACACAAATTTTAGAATGATATTATTTATTGGTAACATTAAATTCCATAAAATTTGCCTTACAATGTAGAGAAAATTACATCCTGACAATGACTGACAAAGTCACAAACACTAATGTGAACATTGGCCTTCCGTTTCCTTGGATAGTTTGAGTAAGTCAGGTTTGTATGTTGTTTTTAAATTTAGGCACAATTCCAGGTTCTCATCGATGAGGCGGTTTCTCAATTTACTCTTGATAAGATTCATGCTTGAAAATGATTGTTTGCACAAATATGTAGACCCGAACAAGGAAAGAACAGCAAACGCTAGCTTTTTTAGCTGACTATATGAGTCAGGAATACTATTCCAGGTGTTAAAAATCAACATATCTTCCTTCTCCAGGTCTTTCAAAGCAGACCACTTGTTCACATTTGTGTTCTCCAATCTTTCTAAATTAGCACAAATATGTTCAAATTTTGACCTCAACAGTTCTTTGTTTTTTAAATCCAGAAATTGCATTTCAAAGTTGCCAATGTCAATATTAAAGGGAGAAAAATTTAATTCCATTACAGTCGCATCCAGAGGTTTTTTTTTTTTTTTTTTTTTTTTTTTTTTAACAAAGGTCAATGTCGCTTTGCTGTTTCTGAACTCCTGAAACCTCTTGAGAAAAGCTTCCCTCATATTTAAAAGTGCTGTTTTAAAATAGGTAGTACAATATCAGAATTATTTTCTTGGCAATGTTGCAACTGGCTTGGAAGGTGAATCAAAGTTTCTCTGTCAAAATCTTGAGCAAAAACAGATAATTTGTTTTCAAACGAAATAACTTCTTCTTCTAACATTGAAAATATTGTGTTCCCTTTCCCTGTAGTTTACGATTAAGCTGATTTAGATGTGAAGTAGCATCCATCATAAAATACAGTTTTTGAATACAATGATTGTTAATTCTGGATAGTGCACACCCTTCTCAAGGAAAAATGCTTTGATTTCTGATAAGTAAGCAAAACGTTTCCTCTTGAAAACCAAAATGTGCTGGAAATTTGAAACCCTAAAATATGGAGATGAAACTGGTAAAAGAGAAAAACCTTTTAACAATCTTTAAAAGCAAGGACAGTGTTCTAGAGAAAAGTAGTGATTTTACTAAAAGGAAAAAAATCTATTGACACTTTTAGTGTGTGCTGCAAGAAATCAAACTGAAATACACACTAGAACAAAAACAGTATTTTATTAAAGGCATCTAATATATCATAAAGGAATTATGATAGAGTGCCTGAAACATTTTAAAAATAATTTTTTATTTAAGCATATTTTTGTTACAAAATTATTCATACTTGAGTTTCATTTATAGAATGTACACCACCCTTCACCAGTGTACTTTCCACACCACCAATATCCCTTGTTTCCTTCCTCTTCACTCTCCTCTGCCTATGTCAGGGGCAGGCATTTTGCTTTTTACTCTCTATCTCTCTTTTTCTTTATGACACTGAGGTTTGCAAAATTTCCTTTATGACACCATGCTTTGCAATATTGTTAATTAAAGGGTACCATGCACGTGACTTATCCATTTTCAGCATCCAGTTCTTGTTCAGAGTGATATGTTCTAACTATCAATGGCATAATGTACCTTTCTTTATTCAACTGAAGTCACCACTTTTTATGGTAAGCTTTCTATCATGCAATAGTCCTCCTGTCCCTCATCCCTATTTTCTCTAGATATTATTACCATATTGCCATTTATTATTCTCATATGCCACAAATGATTATTCTGAGTCTACACCTCTCCTTCTGACTCATTTCACTCAGAATAATAATCTGATGTGTTGATGTATGTACATATGATGCACTGTGCATGGCTCACTGTTTTTGTGTAGTCACAGGAAACAGAAATTGCACACCCGTACATTGTATCCACTCATTGTATGATAGACTGGATTAAAAAATAGTCCCCTTTGAACTAAACTCTGTGACAAATGACACAGTAAAGATAATTTGTGAAATTCACAATTGTGATCAAATTCAGGCTATTCACCACCCTGGGTGAGAGTATGGATGCCCACTACTAGCATCTTCTCCATGAAGAATGAAGTGGCTGTTCAGGGGAAGGGTGCTCTCTCGCCTTGTTGGCAAGAGGGAAGAAGTAGTGCAATTCCCGTGAGAGCAGAACTCTGACTTTATATAGCCCCAGTTGGACAAGGAATGGGTTGCTTAGCATGTGTATTTGGCAGACATTGTTCATTTTCTCTATGAATTTAATATTTCTCTGCAGGGGAGTTTCACAAGTAGTTTTTACAGTGAGACATAAGATGGATGTGTTCAAAAGAGAATCTGATTCTGGGATAGCTGTGTCTGAAAAAGGGATATTGAAATGTTTCCACTCTTGCAAAAACTTTCTGATTGGCAATTATATTATGCAAAAATTCATAATCAATATGAAAAGCAGAGTTTAAGGGCATTAGCTCACAACTTTAATCATGAATACTCTGAACATGAGAATGCACTGAAAAGAAAACTCTGGGTTGAGAATCCCTTCATGGAAGATGCCCACTCTTGTGCAAAATAAAATATGTGTTTTAAGATCACTCCAGGTACTGTATTTCTAAACCCCACCCAACCTGATCTGAAGAAGCAGGGTAGCAGGAAAGAAATAATAAAGCCAGGAAATAATGATCATGGAGCTCATGGCCTTATACCTTGTACTCTCTGCCTTGAGGCAAAAAAGCTAGAACACCTCTTTCTTTCTTAAAACCAATTCCCAATACCAGGAGGCTTCAGGTCAAGAGAGAGAGATAAAAGTACATATTCAGTGGACTTTTACATATCTAAGGAAGAGATTTAATAAAGGATGATGTTGGGGGAACACCTTTGTTTAGGGTTGATACTGGGTATCATCTTACACTCTTGGAGCTGGCCGCTGGGGCTGCACACAGGGCAGCATTGACAGAGGCTAGGAGCCGAGTTCTGACTCCTAACTCCTGGAGTGGCCCCCTGGTACTCAGAAGAGTCAAAATTTTTTTTGTTGTTTTGTTTTGTTTTTTTGGGCCACACCCGGTGATACTCAGGGGTCACTCCTGGCTATTAGCTCAGAAATCGCACCTGGCTTGGGGGACCATATGGGACGCTGGGGATCGAACCTAGCTAGGTCCATCCTAAACTAGCACAGGCAAGACAGGCACCTTATCTTTAGAGCCACCATGCCGGCCCCAGAAGAGCCAAATTAAAAGTGTAAAGAGCCACATGTGGCTCACGAGCTGCAGGTTGCCGACCACTGTTCTAGACCAAGGCCTTAAATCACCTTCCCCAGACCCCTCCCAGGAACTGCGTGGGGTCTGCAGATAAGGCTGTGGCAGTAGTGGCAGCAATTTTAGACCATAGTTAATAGAGTAAAGAGAGAAGATAAAGAAGGGCTAGTAGCAATAGAAAAGTTTGAGTAAAGGAGAAAGTTTTTTACCCTTCTTCCTTGTTCTTTTCCTTTCGGAATATTTTAACTTCACCCAATATATACATACTTATGTGAGGAAAATTAAGATTTTTTTGAAGAAAGGGGGTTGAAAAAGACATTCATTTTGTTTCAATTTTTTTAATGGGGCCTGCATCTAAGTGCTCAGGACTACTTAATTTCAGTGCCTAGGGTTCATTTTTTACTATGTTCATAGGATGTCCATATTTAGTGGGTCTAAATAGGGTTCAATTGCATTCAAGGCAAACACCTTATCTCTTGTCTTTACTTATAAGCCAAGTGCAAGTAAGTAAGGCACCTTATCTTGTAAATTTAATAGTCTTCGAGAAATATCAAACCAAATGTAAAAGGCAGGAAATAAGATAAAGGAGAAAACTAATTTAGTGAGGCTATAATACACTAAATTAATTTTAGTTTGGAGATTGAAAATGAATTAAAATTAAGGATTTGATTTCTCATAAAGGGCAGGACTACATTTTATTTCAAGTGTAATAGAGACAAAATGAAAACGGGAAGAAGAGTGCAACATCTACGTATATAATGGAGAGACATTGAGAGGATTCATATCATGGGATTGCCTTTAATTCTCTATGAATTAAGAATTTAAATAAGGGACTAAAGAAAGTACAAGACAGAAAGCACTTATGAATCTGTGACCTTGACCTTGCTTCAAATTCCAGGCTGAGGACACTCAGGGCTCACTTCTGAACACGGAGTCAAGAATAACCCCTGAGCACTGCAGTCTATGGCCCAAATCCCTTTACCATCGTAAAAGAAAAGAAGGTCAATTGGCTAAATTATAGTTTAGAAACAGAAAGTTTAAAGTTGAAAATATTTATTGGAATTATTAATTTTGGTTGAGGGTGGATGAGTGTTGGGGGCTACATCCAGCCCTATTCCTGGCTATTTATGACTCTGTTTATAGGAATGACCTCTAGCAAGGCACAGGGGACCATAGATAGTGCTGAGATAGAATGGGAGTGTGTGAGTAAGATATGTGTCTTAACCCTGTACTATCTCTACAGCCCCTTTACTGAAATAGAACCAGTTTCGGTCTGCTCAGAGAATGATGTCTTAACTTCTCCACTGTCTTCCCTGTTATAAAATTTTTCTTACAAGCAGTCACCAGGCAAGCAACCAGCTACAGAATTCCAATTGAGTGTTAAATATATGCTTTTCTTTAAATTCTCCTCAGTGTTCACTGAACAGATGGCCTGACACTCCTAGCATCACCAAAACATCTTATCATTTGAGCCAGGCCTGTTTGCTTTGAAGACAGTTAAAGTCAGAACAGTTGTCGCTGGTTTGCTTACATTTTGCTTAAAATTATTGACACAATTCAAGTAACTTATAAAAGCCAAGTTTAGAAAATATGTTTAGAATATGTTTAAATATGTTAAGAAAATATGGGCCCGGGAGATAGCATGGAGGTAAGGCGTTTGCCTTTCATGCAAAAGGTTATCGGTTCGAATCCTGGTGCCCCATATGGTCCCCTGTGCCTGCCAGGAGCAATTTCTGAGCATGGAGCCAGGAGTAACTTCTGAGCACTGCCGGGTGTGACCCCCCCCCCAAAAAAAGAAAATAGAAAATATCACTCACATTTCCTATCTTAAAATGCATTTCTTTACTTAAAATTTTCATTCTAAAAATATGTCTAACCATTTCATTCTGTTAAGTAAGTTAAAGATTCTATAAGGTAAAGTAAGTTAAAGTTAAAGGTTCTGTGATCTACTTTGGGATAAAACCACTACTTTTATGGTGGTTTCCCAAGGAACAGCTTGAAGATTTCTAACACTCAACTCTTAATTCTTGTGTATTCCAATGGACCACCCTATGCAGAAAATCTTTCTCTCAATATCATTATACTTTGAGATACCTCATAAATCAGTCCGTATATACTTCTTTCAACTCTTAATGCTATGTGTTGTGTGCAAATTATGAATTTTGAGAATATCCCTTAACTTTCCATGGCTTAAAAGTTCTAGCTATTTGTT